>CAAE01011596.1:5991-30791 GCA_000180735.1 Tetraodon nigroviridis | reverse complement strand
CCTCTTCATGTCCACTGTGGTGACGTCAAAGGTTACACCTTTCAGCCACAACACCATAAACAAACGCTGAGAAAACGGACAGTTGCCAATGCTCTGACCATCACTACCGGCCTGAGAAAAACAGAAAACACACATTTTTTAAAATATTATTTCATATTTGTATTTTCTTTCATGTTTTTTTTTTGGTTTTTTTATACATTAACATACCAAAAGGTGCAAGCAAAAGGCAATACAGTGCTTCTAAAAGATTGCTTTTAATATAGAAAGTAAAAATCAAATTTAACTGGTAAAACCACTCTCACAGCCTAAAAACCAATAGGTCCCAATAATAATCAATATAAAATCCTGTTATCAGCCTGAACAAGCTACTACACATACACTGAAGGCTGGCGAGGCTTATCTGAAAATAAGATTTGGAGAAGTCACAAAACAGCATCTTTCACCAACAGAGCAAAAAATAGGAAGAGGGTGGTGAACGCCTTCATACAGAGGAGCCATTATAAAAACTGAAGCAAGAGAAGAGCCAGAGAGAGCTGCTCCACCGCGGCGGGTTATTTTAAGATCAGGAAAATGGGATTAACCTGCCTGGCCAATATACTAAATATAGATTAAAAGCATCATCTTAACGTGCATTAATTAGATTATGTTATTGTAGGAGTCACCGTTAGTGTTATTATTATGATACTAACATGTTTTAAAAGTTTGGTTTTTTTTAAAAAAAAAACAGGGTTTTCTTTTTCATGTTTGAACAAACGACACACAACGTAGAAAGGACGCGCGCGCGTTCGCACGTACCCGAAACTATTTATGTCACAAAATGTCGCATTTCGTCCCGCGTTACTTTGTGGACGTTCTCGTTCGTCGGCTTACCTTCACAAAAAGTTCAATTTTGGGCTGATTTGCGTCGCTCATCTTCAGCTGTTGCTGTCGCGGCCTTTTTTTTAAAAAAAGAAAGGGGACAAAATATATCTATTTTGGAAAAGAAAAAAGTTCTGACGCGTCAGAACCGTAACTGGGGCAGCCGAAGCAGCCTCCAGTGACAACAGAGATGGGACGCGAGAGTTAAACTAGAGCACACCCTAAAAATGTTGGTTTATATTGTCTTTATGCGGTGTAATACTGACCTGGAGGTGTTTAAGGTTGACGGTGGCGCCTGTTTCTGCCTGCTGGTGGTTATCCCCTCCCAGTTCTGATGTCCCTCAGACAGCTACACGGGCGGCTACCCTCGTCGCGGTTCCTCCATTTCCTGCTGCCGCACGACGGCGAAAAAAGCCGAAAGAGAACGCAGACGGACGGCCTGACAACCACCGCGGGCCGCCCGGGAGAAATGCTCATTCTGTACTACTCTCTTACTTCAACTACAACCTAGATTGACCTAGATACCTGCTGACGAAATAATAGAGTAAATTAACTGAATTGAAAAAAATAATGTAGCTGAGTTATTTACTAAAAGGTTTTGTTACATTTTATCATATATATAATATTTATTGCCCCCTTTACGGACCTTTAGGTATAGCCCATAAACAACAATCACTTTAGGCTTTTTGTGACATAATAAGTTAACACAAACACGCGCGCGTACGCGCGCTTTGAGGGAAAAAGTTTCCTGCCGAGTGATCCGACTATTTTCTTTTCCTTAATGTGTCTTAATAAAACAAGTTTTTTTTTTGTCCGTACAAATTGCTCACTCCCTGGTATGATTGATATCAGGACAGTGCAAGTACATTTTACGCGCCACAGAGACACGTGCTGTTTTTATTTTGTAGTGCCTATTTGGGTTTTGATACCAACGCAAAGTGAGTCGGTTCCAGGGTAGCAGGGAGTTAGCTGATAAAGACTAATAGCCCCTTTGAATTATGATTTGGATTTATATAAAATTGGGACGTAACGACGGAAGAAATCTAAATAGAGGACAAAGCCTGTTTTGTGTCAAAGTAAAGCAAATCTGGAAAAACACTTCTTGGGTGGATAAAACGTGGACTTTATTAAAGGCATGATGTACCGTATTTTCACGACCACGAGGCGCATCGGATTATTAGGCGCACCTTCAATGAACGGCATACTTTTAAAAATCCAGTTTATCATAAAATCTTTTCTCGGATAACTATGACCTGGATGACTGAGAACCTACACAGACATGATGTGGTTAACCTAGTAAATGACAAACAGGGGCACGATGACGAGTGTCTGGTGGTTGGGCCTTTACCATGGGGTCTGGACAGGCACAGCCTGAAGAGGCAACATGGGACCCTCCTTCAGTGGGCTCACCACCTGCATGAGAGGCCAAAGGGGTCGAGTGCAGTGTGAGCTGGGCGGCAGCGAAGGGGGGTACCTTGGCGGTCCGATCCGGGAAAAGAGCCTAAGCTGGTGTGCAAAGGTTGAGAAGTCCCGAATAGATATAGTCGGCCTCACCTCGACACAAGGGGTCCAGAACCAGCCTTCTTGGGAGGGGTTGGTCTACTTCTACTCTGGAGTTGCCGATGGCGAGAGGCGACAGGCAGGGGTGGCACTCCTTGTTGCCCCCCAGCTCAGTGCCTGTGTGTTGGAGTTTACCCCGGTGAGTGACAGGGTAGCCTCCCTCTGGCTTCGGGTGTGGGGACAGATCCTGACTGTTGTTTGTGCCTATGGCCCAAACAACAGCTTAGCGCATCCATTTTGGAGGCCTTAGAGCAGAGGTGGGCAAACTAAGGCCCGGGGCCACATGTGGCCCGATGAGCTGTTTAATCCTGCCCGCACAGCCTTTACAACAGGTTTTCACAAGCCAAATTAAGAAGGTTGTTAGCTTGATTGTATAGAAAGAAGTTCAACCCCCTCTTCACTTAGCATGCTAACATGTTCTAGTCCATGTTAATAGTCTAATAAATTAATAATCCATCAAGCACATATTTTAGTTAACCCCCAATCCTCATTTGGGGGCTGGCCCCTTCATCAAGATCTAAAACCCAATGTGGCCCTTCAGGCAAAATAATTGCCCACCTCTGCCTTAGAGGGAGTATTAGAGGATGCTCCCTTTGGGGGTTCCCTCATTCTCCTGGGTGACTTCGATGCTCACGTCGGCAACGACAGTGAGACCTGGAGAGACGTGATGGGGAAGAATGGCCCCTCGATGGGAGAGGTGGGAGAGGATGCCAGTCAGACCCGGCAGGCCCATACGTATTGTGAGGGTCCGCTTGAAGCACCTAGCAGAGTCTCCCGTCAGAAGGAGCTTCAACTCCCACCATGTTTAGAAACTCCTAAAAAATTGCACACACATCAAAAAGTGATATATATACATATGTGTGTGTATATATATATATATATATATATATATAAAGAAATGGCTTAGCAGTGCCACTCACAAATTTTTAAATCTCCCTCTTCATTAAGTTGTTCTGCAGTAGGTGGACAAAATTTGGTAGGCAGAGATGATGTGATGCCCTACACTGAGATACTGGAATGCACTTTTTACCTTATCTTTTAACTATGGGTTTCAGCCTTTACAACAACTAGAGACAATTTTATGGTAAAAAAAAAAAAAAAAAAACAACAAACAAACAAACGAAAAAAAAAACGCTGTATAAAATAAACTGAATTTAATTTTTTTGAACTGTGTACTTTTTTTTATTTTTGTAAATGGTTGCTTCTTTTAGTAATTTTTTTTAAACTAATTGAATGCATCAGTGGAATGTGCTGACTACTTGTGCGCACAGCAAGCAAGGTGGTCAAATTTAGATCAGTTTTGGCCTATTTTGGGTGTTTTTTACAACTGCTATTTGAAACAACTTGTCTGACTATGTCAGATGACACTGAGATTTGACATGCATCAACTAGAAAACACAGGCAAATTATTTCAATTCAATTCAGTTTTATTCAAAGGGCCAATTCATTACAGCATTATCTCAAACACTTTACACTACTGTTCTTACTTTTTTTTGGAAGCCAATGAAATATGGTCACATCTCTTAGTTTTAGGCAGAACACAAGCTGCGGAGTTTTGGATGAGCTGCAGAGTTCTGAGGGACTTTTTTGAGCATCCTCATAGAAAAGAGTCACAGTTGTTAAGCCTGGAGGTAACAAAGTGATGGATTAGATTCTTAGCAGTATCTAAGAAAAGGACAGGTATGTTTTTACAATGTTTTAAAGGTGAGCGTAGGAATTGAGATTTGTTTTAGTCCTAATCAAAGCTAACACCCAGGTTTTTTTTACAGTGGTGGTGGAGGCAGGAGCTAGTCCATTATTAAAGCCTATATCATTAGCTAAAGATTGTCCAAGATGTTTTGGATTGACTAATAGAAGTTTTGTTTTATAAGTTTAATAGAAGAAAGTTGTGGGTCATCCAGGATTTAATATCTGCAACACAGGATTGCAGTCATGTTACAGTTCACTAAAGTTTTATTGAATAATAGCTTTAAACACTATGCATAAATTACCGTATATATAATAATGTCTGCGTAGGTTCTCAATCATCCACGTCATAGTTATCCAAGAGTAGACTGGAGGAGTGTAGGACTGCGCAGTCCGCCACTTTTTACAAAAACAAAAAAGTTCACACAGTTTCAACAGACCTGGTGTTCCATCACCATATAACCCAGCAGACAAAGTGGAAACACCAAAACAGAAACTGGGTGAATGACCCTGCCAACGACCCTGCCAAAAACTCTTGGATGATCATCCAGACCATTAGCACACTAATGTTAATGACTCTCGGATGACATTAGCATGCCAATGGTTCATAAGGGCTATATCTTCAAGCTCTGCTCCCAGTCAGATTAGAACTGATGAAGCCTTTTGGATAGAAGGCCAAACGTTTTCAAGGAAACCCTAAACAAGTCCAGATGAACACAAAGTCTACTCTTGGATACATATAATAATAAAATGACTGAGCTAAGATTAGGGCTTGACAGTGCAACATATAAAATACTGAAATGATGACACACACCTAGTGCTAGTACACCTAGTACACACCATGTATGCTGTCTTATCATTGTTTTTCCTGAGTAATTTATTTAGGTTTGTTTTTTGGGGTAATTATTTCTGTTTTTCAGAGTAATTTTTTCTTTTTTTTTTTCTTTTTTTTTTTTTTTTTTACTGTTTTTAAGAGTAATTCGTTTTTGTGCCTAATTTTATTGGTGTAATTTTTCTGAATTTCTTTTTTGTTTTTCGGACTAGCAACAATTGACCTTGATGGAAACAAGCATAATCAGATTGACTAGTTTATTTACGTTTTACTCGGATTTAGGTTTAAGATACAGGCGGATAATCATGTTTTCAAGTCACAAAGATGGCATAACCCAGTATGGTAGAAAGTTTAGGATGGAATATGTGCAGAGCAAAAGTCACCACGGATCCACTGTAACCTGCAGGTTGGATGTTCTCGCAGGATTTCAAAGTATCTCGAGAATACAGAAAAAAAGTTATCCCGAAAAACGAAGCGGGGATTACGATGAAAAACTCAGAAAACTCAAAAATAGGTACCACAAAAAAAAAACACATCTAAAAAATTAACTCCAAAAAACAAAAAGAATTACTCCAAAAGCAAACTAAAAAACAAATGAATCAGAAAAAAATATTTTTTTGTTTTGAGTGAATGCAATATTATACCATAGTATTAGCCATATGCGCTATATGGGGAGGGGCATACATTTTTGACTGTGCTCTGGGCCCTGTCCCCTCATTAAAGCACTGGGTTTATTATTTTTACAGTTTTATAAGTTATTGTTTCTTTTTTAAATCTTGATTCTTGTTTTTTTTTTTAAAAATATGCTAAGGTTCCCTGTAAAATATAAACAATAAATGATAATTGGAATGTTTGACTTCAGCTGCTGCTATTTTCCAATGCTCTGGGCTAAACAATCCTGTTGGTAAACCAGCAGTAGTGGCAAAAGAGGGGCTTTGTTACTACTTTGTTGCAAGTGGAGATTTTGAGAGCAGGACTCACACAACTGCACCACAAAGGCAGGTGGTGATGGCGGTGCAACGGAGTCAGTAGCAGCAGAGGACTATAAGTGCCCGAATCACAGGAAGGCAGGGATGTGGGAGAGCAAGAGCCTGTTTATTGCTGCTTGCTGCTTAAAAATCATTTTGAAATTTCCGTCTGGTCAATCAGGAAACACTTGACAAAACACACTTCCAATACTTAATGCTGTAATGCTTTATTTATGTAGATATCAGTAGTGTATTCTTACAGTATACCCTACTTCATTTCTTTGATTATCAAAATTTTGCACACAAGCCCTTTAAATATTACTTGTCCCATGATTTTTTCTTTTCTACCTTTTTAATATTCATTTCATGCATTAAAAAAGAAAAAAGGTGTTGATTCTTCAGCAGAAAGACTAACAAACACAATCTAATTAAAGTAGGCCATTACTGCAGAGGCATCTGCAGACATGGAGAGAAAAATAAAGCTCAGGTAGAAGCATGAGACAGGCTAGACAGCTCTACAGCATAAGCCACACTGAGGTCACAGCGCCAAAGCACAGGGCCACAATCAGAGGCAGCTGGAGGGAACTGGCATGATTGCACAAATCTGTATTACAACAGTCAAACGATGCGACGTAATCAATATTCAAGAGGGAGCCACTTGTTTTAGTCCCACAGAAGCTCTTGGGCACACAGCCGGCGTTTTTCACGGTGACAGTTTTCGATGCATTCAGCACTGAGGAGTTTGAAGAGACATTTGTGTCAGCAAATATAAGATTTTCAAGAAACATACTTGGAAAAACATGCTCTGGTAACTACGGTGTTACGGTTGGACTCATTTGCAACGTAAATGCTTCCTTTTGGGTGCAGAGACGCTGCTTTACTTTTTAATAAACCACCATATTGAAAAAATGCCTTTTCAATTGAAATGAATATATAAATATGGTCCAGTGTACTGTTATTTTAAATTTAAAAACTGCATTGCAATTACTTTGCTCATTTGTCCTAAGTCCTTTCTATCTTCGTTTATTCATCTGGTTGCACAGAGTGAATCTGACATGATTATATATATTATATGGTTATATGATGATTATATTGCAGCCAAGTGTGTAGATAAGTAGCTACAGTCAAATCAGTGGATAACTTACTGACTGTTCCGGAGAAGCAGCTGGATGTCTGATTATCACAGGTGATATTACCTCCAATCAGACAAGTGCCCGAAAATTCAAGTGCACAAAGCTTGCAGGTCAAACATTGCACCGCTGCAAAAAAACAACAAAAAAAAAGACTTAATTAGTTTTTCCCCTTTCAACGATAATGTTTTTGGTCACATGCATTGTCTTACACTCAAAAATGTGTTTTAACTCACCTGCTATGACGACAGCCAAGAAAATGAGTGCTCTGAAAAGACAACCCATCTTTAACTGGCTCAGCTGATCTGATGTCTGATTAGGAATCTCGCAAAATCCTGCCCTGACGCTCGTAATATATAGCCAGGAAAAAATCTCGTTCTGCCGGTTTACACATACTGGCAATGGGATGAAAATGTTTCCGAGAAGTACCTCCTCACTTATAATAAATGATAACTTAACTTAAAAAGCTACATGTAATTTACAGAGAATTATTTTATAGAAAATGCCTTTCTTCGATAGTTTGAATAGAATAGAATAATGTTTTTATTTGTCCTACAATGGGGAAATTGGACCGTTTCAGTAGCATACCGTAATAAATGTAAATATTAAAAATATGAAACCACCTGGTCGCAGAGGTAGCCAAGGCCAATTCTCCACGCTCTTCATCAGGTGGGAGGTCAGGTCTGTAGTGGCTCGGTTCCCTTGGGTGGGCTGTCTTGGGGTCGGAAACTACCGGTACACACAATGTTGAATATGTACAGAACCACCTTACTGAGCTGGTCTGCACACTCCCTAAGCAGTCTGGGGCTGAATCCGTCCGGCCCGGTGGCCTTCCTGACCTTTAGCCTCTTAAGTTTCTTTTTTACATGGTGCAGAGTGAGATATGGGGGGCTGGTGGCCGGGGTTGGTGGTCCATGTATGCAGGGTGCTGGCTCCTGGTGACAGTGTGGGGAGGGGCAGGCTGTGGTGGTTGGAGCTGAGGTGTGGACAACTGTTGGGGGGTTGCTGGCATGGGGAGGTGTGAAGGGAGGCCTGGCTGGGTGGGGGGGAGGGGGCAGGGACACTACAGAGTTAAATCTGTTAAAAAACAAATTCAGGTAATGTGCCAATGCTTGATCACCAGAGCCCCGGTGACCATCTCCCCCTGGACTGTGGCCTGACATCTGCTTCAGGCCCCTCCATACGTCCCGGACGTCCCTGTCCTTCCACCTCCTGATGGTGTAGTTGAACTCCTTCTGCACTTTTCTCCTTCAGCGGGGCTTTCAGATCAGGGGTCACCCAGCTCGTGTTGTTGGAGAAGCACCATACGCGCTTGGATGGTACGATGCTTTACACACAGAAGCTGACGTAGTCCGCGATGCGTCTGTGAAATGTAAATGTTAAAAGTTGTAATTAAAAGCCAATTCTTAATCAAAATTTTACACAGACCTTTGCTGACAGATTCATTTACAACAGAAATATATTTTTTAGCTAATCATGTTTAAAGTGATATTTATTCTGGTCTTGAAGTGGTAACAATACAGTCAGTGCTGCAAAGACTGTGGCACATTATGATGATGATGATGATGATGATGATGATGATGATGATTTAATAATTTGTTTACTTTTTAAATTTAGCCTCTATTTACCAAGATGATCCTGTTGAGACACAATGATCTCTCTTCCGTGTGAAGCCTGACAACAACAGCAGCCTAAAAAACTAAAACTAGCAAACTACATGCAAACCAACATAAAAAAAATGGGCATTTAAGAAAAACGCTGGTATAAAGTACTGCTATTTCAACATGTACAATAAGAGGCAGACATAAAATTGTCACGCGGGATGTCAGGACCCAAATGCGACACAGACTCAGTTGTGGTGCACACGGAGATTTATTCTCTCTCCCACTACCAGGAACATGAACTCAGGAATGGCAGACAGCAAACAATCCAAAACGGTCTAGAACTTAAAACACTCAGCAAAGACATGTGGAATGATCTGGCACTGGGGCCTCTCACACGGCCGCTTATGAGGCAGCCGTGTGATTGCTCACGGGCACAGGTGGGCTCCACCTTAATGCCCCGCAGCTGTGCCAGATCCAGAGAGCAGTGGGTAGGGGAGGGGCTGGAAGCGCCCGACTGACGGCCGTGACAGAACCCCCCCTAAGGGATGGCTCCCGACGTCCCAAACAAACGCGCCCCCCCAATCCAGGGTGGGAGGCGGGGTGTCGGATGGAGGGACCCGGTCCGCTTCCCTCACCGACTGAAGGCCACGGGCCTCCGACGTCGTCGGGAGATGGAGCGGAGTGGGCCCTCGGTGGCTCCTTCGCCCTCAGGGCCGGAGCAGAGTGGTCCTTGGCTCTGTCGCCATCGCCGTTGTCATCAGGGGCTGGAGCGGAGTGGTCCCTCAGCCTCGGGGCCTGGAGCAGAGCAGTCCTCAGCTCCGCCGTCATCGTCGTCGTCGTCAGGGGCTGGATCGGCGCGGCTCTCGGCAGCTCCTTTGTCTCCGGGGCCTGGAGCAGAGCAGACCTCGGCTCCGTCGCCATTGCCGCCGTCGTTGGGGACTGAAGCGGAGGGCTGCCTCGACTCCGTCGTCATCACTGCCGCTGTTGTCAGGGCCCGGAGTGGAGCGACCCTCGGCTCCGTCGTCCTCACCGCCGTCGTCGGGGCCTGAAATGGAGAGGTCCTCGACTCCGTTGTCACCGCCGTCGGGGGCTGGGGTGGAGCGACCCTCAGCTCCGTCGTCCTCGCCGCCGTCATCGTCGTCGTCGTCGTCGGCTGGAGTTGGGCGTCCCTCTGCATCGGGGCTTGGAGCGAAGCAGACCCTCAGCTCCGTCGTCCTTGCCGCCGTTGTCATCGAGGCCCGGAGCGGACAGACCTCGCCTCCGTCGTCCTCGGGACCCAGTGCGGACGGAACCTCACCTCCGCTGTCCTCGGGGCCTGGAGTGGAAAGAAACTCGCCCCCGTCGTCATCGTCGCCACCGTCGTCGTCGGGGCTGGAACGGAGTGGGCCTCGTCGTCGTCGCCGTCGTCGTCGTCGGGGTGGGAGCGGAGGGCCTTTCGGCTCCTTTGGCGTCGACGCGGCAGGCTCGGCCTTCGGCTCCTCCGGCATCAACGCGGCAGACTCGGCCCTCGGCTCCTCCGTCGACGCGGCAGGCTCGGCCCTCGGCTCCTCCGGCATCGGGCGGCAGGCTCGGCCTTCGGCTCCTCCGGCATCGACGCGGCAGGCTTGGCTTTCGGCTCCTCCGTCGTCAGGGCAGGCGCGAAGCCCAGAGTGGCGCGGTCCTCGGCTCCGTCGTCATCAGGACCTGGAATGGAGTGGACCTCACCTCCATCGTCCTCGCCGCCGTCTGGGGCTGGAGCGGAGTGGTCCACGGCTCCCTCGTCCTTGCCGCAGTCGGGGCTGGAGCAGAGGCGCTTCGGCTCCCTCGTCTTCGTCGCTGTCGTGGCTGGAGCGGAGCGACCCTTGGCTCCGTCGTCGGGGCAGGCGCAGCCCTCGGCTCCTCCGCTGTCGACGCAGCAGGCTTGGCTTTCGGCTCCTCCGTCGTCGGGGCAGGCGCGAAGCCTGGAATGGAGCGGTCCTCAGCTCCATCATCCTTGCCGCCGTCGACGTCGACGTCGGTGGCTGGAGCAGAGCATCCCTCGGGCCCGTCATCGCCGCTGTCGGGGACTGGAGCGGAGCGGATCTCGGCTCCGTCGTCATCAGGACCTGGAACGGAGCAAACCTTGCCTCCATCGTCCTCATCCGCCGTCTGCGGCTGGAGCGGAGCGGATCTCGGCTCCGTCATCATCAGGACCTGGAGCGGAGCAGACCTGGCCTCCGTCGTCCTCGCCGCAGTTGGGCGGACTCTGCTTGGAAGCCTCTCACATTCCTGAACCTAAATGAATAAACCATATAATGAAACCCTATATATGATACAAATATTGAAATGTCTTTAATGATGTGTACACGTCTTTAAATGTTTTATTTTGGGCTAATTGTTCTGGTTGTAGCCTTTTAGCACCAAAGAAACCCTCAGAACCACTTCAACAGTGTTATGAAATGTCAAAACCATTATGCAAACTTAAACGATTAGATGAGATCCTAAGTAAGATACCCTGTTTCCATGCACATACATCGATGAAACGCTGAGATCATTAGCATCATTCCACCTTGGTTCAGCTATAGTTGCTCGACTTCAGCTATGCAGCTCCTTCGCTGCAAAACCACTTTCCAGCATCAGTTCTGCGCTGACGCCCTCTCGATGTTGAAGAGTAGACTTAAAACCTTTCTTTTAGCCAAAGCCTAAAGCTAGGACTGTTCTGGCTCTCCATCAGGAGCAACAACTCCCACCCTCCGCACCACACTGTGGGGGCCCTAGGGAGCTTCTTCAGACTGAAGACATCCTCAGTGCAGGAAGGAGCGCTGCCGCAGGTCTTTTCTCCCGACAGCCATCGGACTGTTTAATGCAGCATCTTAGCCATCACACTATCTACCTCTGGGGTCTCAAACTCAAATTACCTGGGGGCCACATTAAATAAAGTCTGAGTGAGTCTGGGCTGCATTGAGTATTCGATAAATAGCGGAATAAACTAAATAATAACGAAAAAAAGAAGGATACTGTGGTTGTGGGAGCGCAAAGTGAAGTGCGCACACGTATACCACCATGTGTAGTTTGTTTTGGTTCCTGGTGACGCCATATGTGCACGTGTACTTGTATTACCAGATCCACTTATACTCGTTGCTTCAATACTGCTGTAAGTTGAGTTTTGGGATGTAAGATGCGTTAATAATCTGCTGTTGTGAATCTGCATGAGCACCGATCGCAGCTTCATCTGTCAGTGCGGCCTGTGGTTGGGGGTTGGGATTGTACGTACATCTACCACGGGCCGCACTGACATTTTTCTTTGAAATTAAGTAGAGGGCCGCAAAAAATCCTTCCGAGGGCCGCAGTTGGACCCCTGATCTAACTCATGTGTAGTAACTGCTCATATGCAAACTGGTCTTTTTCTCAAACTTATGTACAGCCCAATACTGTATACAGGTTACCTGTTGTCTAATGACAGTGGTCCCCAACCTTTTTCTGTACCACGGACCGGTTTGACGTCTGACAATATTTTCACGGCCCAATCTAAAGGTGCAGCAGATAAAAACAAAATAAAATGATAAGATCGGCATTAAAAATTGTGGTATTTTCAAAAAAATAAATAAATAAATAAATAAATAAATAAAAAATAATAATAATAATAATAGTAATAATAATAATAATAATAATATAATAATGAACGTAAATCCACTGTGTAATCATGTGCAACTTCATCAGCGGCGTCCTCGTAGCTTTTCAAAATAAAACATTAAGACTCCGGAAAAAAAAAAAAAGGAATTTATTTTTTCTTTCTGCGGCCCGGTACCACATGACTCAACGCCCGGTACCGGGCCGGGGACCGGTGGTTGGGGACCACTGGTCTAATGTGTATATTGTCACACACCATTTTTCTTCTATCTTAATAGAATAGAATAGAATAGAATAGAATAGAATAGAATAGAATAGAATGTCTTTATTGTCATTGTCACAGGTACAACGAAATTAAAAAAGTGCTTATCAGTCAGTGCAATAAATAAATAAGATAAAAAACAATAAGATAAAAGACAAAAAGACAGTGGCCAGGGCCCAAATGCACACAGACATCACACCCACACGTCAAAGCTCATACGTTCAACCAGTCCAATACACACCGCCGCATGCACACAGTTCATGGTAAGATAAATTCAGTGTCCATTGGTTATAGCAGCATTAAGACAGGTTATTGCAGTCGGATAAAAGCTGTGCTTGAATCTGTTTGTCCTTGCTCTGGCTGATCTGTACCGCTTGCCTGAGGGCAACAGTTCAAACAGGGGGTAGCCAGGGTGTGAAGTGTCTTTTATAATGTTTTGTGCTCTTTTCAGACAGCGCAGGTTGTGTAGGTCTTCCAGTGTGGGGAGCGGGCAGCCAACAATCTTTTGAACGGTGTTGATGACTCCCTGGAGCGCCTTCCTCTGAACTGCTGTGCTGCTGTTGAACCAGATGCCTATGCAGTATGTTAGTATGCTCTCAATGGAGGCTCTGTAGAAGCACACCAACAGTCTCTGTGTGATGTTGTTTTTCCTGAGTACTCTGAGGAAGTACAGTCTCCGTTGGGCCTTTTTCAGCAGCTCCGAGGTGTTTATGCTCCAGCATAGGCTCTCCTCTATGTTGACTCCCAGGAAGCGAAAGTCTGCTACTCTCTCCACACAGGTCCCGCCGATGGTCAGTGGTGGGAACTCAGGCTTTTTCCTTCTGAAGTCAATGATGAGTTCTTTTGTCTTCGAGATATTCAAGAGGAGGTTGCTTGCTACGCACCATGACACCAGCTGCTCCACCTCATCTCTGTAGGCAGACTCGTCATCCCCGGAGATGAGCCCCACCACTGTAGTGTCGTCTGCAAACTTCACGATGGTGTTGTTCTGGTGGACCGGGGAGCAGTTGTATGTGTAGAGACTGTAGAGCAGTGGGCTGAGCACACAGCCCTGGGGGGAGCCAGTGCTGAGGCTCAGGGCTGGGGATGTGTGTTGGCCCACTCTCACTGTCTGCGGTCAGAGAGGAAGCTGTTGATCCACATGCAGGTTGTAGGAGGAAGTCCCAGGTCCCTTAGCTTGATCACCAGTCTGTGTGGGAGGATGGTGTTAAATGCAGAGCTGTAATCCATGAAAACCATTCGCACATAGCTCCGTGTGCCCCTCCAGGTGTGACAGGGCGACATGGAGCGCTGTGGCCACGGCGTCCTCGGTGGATCGGTTCGCTCTGTACGCAAACTGGTGGGGGTCGAGGCTGCTGGACAGGGCTGCTGTGATGTGACTGCGAACTAGCTTCTCAAAACACTTCATAACCACCGGGGTGAGTGCTACTGGTCTGTAGTCGTTAAGACTGGAGATGTGGGGCTTCTTGGGCACGGGGACAATGGTGGAGGACTTAAGGCAGGTTGGGACAGTTGACTGCGCAAGGGACTGGTTTAAGATCCTGGTAAAGATCCCAGCCAGCTGGTCAGCACAGTCCCTCAGTACACGGCCCGGGACGCCATCAGGACCTGTCGCTTTCCTCGGGTTGGCGGCCCGTAGGGTGCGCCTCACCTCATGTTCCTCTAGAGTGAGGACAGTGCTGCTGTGGGATGCGTGGCATTGCTGTATCTCTTGTGTTGTGACCTCAAAACGGGCGAAGAAGATGTTTAGCTCCCCTGCCAGTGCAAGATCACCTTCAGCAGCTTCACGGTTGGTCTTGTAGCCTGTGAGATGTTGGACACCTTGCCACACCTGCCTGCTGTTGTTGCTCTCCAGATGGTCCTCAATCCTCCTCCTGTAGTCTGCCTTGGCCTCCTTGATGCCTCTCCTCAAGTTGGCTCGAGCTGCACTGCCCTGTTGCCGGACTTGAAGGCGATGTTCCTCTGCTTCAGCAGCTGCTGGACCTCCCGGGTCATCCAGGGCTTTTGATTCGGGTAGACCCGGATACGTTTGTTCACTGTGACCGTGTCAATGCAGTTTTTTATGTAACAGAGAACACTGTCTGCGAACACTTCCAGGTCTTGGTGTTCAAAGATGTCCCAGTTGGTCCTATCAAAGCAGTCCTGCAGCTACATGGAGGCATCATCTGGCCAAGTGGCAACAGTCTTGATCTAATCTTGATTTCTTTTTTGATCTTTTCTTCCTTGTAAAGATTTCTAATATTTATATTTGTACTTTGTACGGTATGCTACTGAAACAGTGCAATTTCCCTATTGTGGGATAAATAAAACTATTCTATTCTATTCCATTCATCAATTATCTGCGTCAGTAGATCAAAAGACAAGAAAAGTTGTCTAAAGTTTGGGATTTCCATGGTTTGGAGGGAGCTGAGAAACCATGTCACTGACTTACTTCTGCATTATTGATGTGACTGGGATCAACAGAAAGAAGCGAAGCAGCCTCAAGCATCCTGATCTTGAATCAGCATGTCACCCTGTCGCTCACTGTGATGAAATTCCAGTACCAGTCTTTGGAGAACTTTTGAAGATTCTTCCAGTGTTTCAAAAGGAAGTAAAAAAAGAAAAAGTGTCTCTTTACAATGATGCTCCACATCCTTTTCCCCAGAAAGAGCTACATAGTTCTTGAGAGTTCTCAAGAGTTCTTGAGAGTTCTTGATAAAACTTAGGCAACTTTAAAGAAAACATGTTTTTGTAACTGAGTGTTATTCTTTTGAGGTTGTTGATTAGTTGGTTGTTGAACTCAAAACATGACTTGCACGATGGAAAGAAGCTCTGGTTTGGTGGGGTCAGACAATCAGCTGATTCATGCAAGTAGCACCCTTATTTTTGGCACTAGTCCACATCAACAGAAAACTGGATGTTGAACAAATAAATCTATTTAGTAAAGCTAAAAAAAATTGGAAACAGATGATACACTCAACACAGCTTTTTTTAATCATGCCTGTCTAGTTTGCAAAAAGTTACCAGTCAGATTCAAATAATTTATGCTCATTTTCTTAGAATAGAATATCATAATTGTCCCACAATGGGAAAATTGCACATTATAGCACATTTTTTAAAGATAACACAAGGTTTCCAATGTGCTGGAGGTAAAATGATATATTGAAAAAAAAAGCAAATCTGCCAGTATCTTTTGAAACATCACACTTTTGTTTTTACCCCAATCATATAGATGGCAAAAAAGCGATTGTGTTTTAGTGTAAACAGGGTTATGAATAGATCAGATTTGGTTTTAAGATCCGCGATGATTGTGTTGAATGCTGAGCTGAAGTCAATGAACAGCATTCGAACATAAGTGTCCTTGTTCTCCAGGTGTGATCTTTTGAAACATCACACTTTTGTTTTTACCCCAATCATATAGATGGCAAAAAAGCGATTGTGTTTTAGTGTAAACAGGGTTATGAATAGATCAGATTTGGTTTTAAGATCCAAGCTGGTTTGCTTTCACAGGACGTTCTAGTCATTTGGCTTTCTGATCAAATCAGGAGCAAAAGCATTATTATCTAGGTTGGTTAGAAGCAAATCAAACAAACAAAAGAACTTTTTAACAGAGGTTTGTTGTGTGTTGACAAATACCACAGACAGGTTTGTTATTTCCTCCGGAGCCAAACTGCGGGACGATTTGTATGCAAATGTGTGAGTTTGTTTCCTCCAACTCCAACTTCCCCCTTTTTCTTCTCTGCCTCTGCGCAGTGCTGACAGCAGGGTCAACCAGTTTGTCCTGCTTTTCAAGGTGGGAACATCTCTGCAGGCTCGTTTTTACATCAGCAAACTTGTGTTAGGTCCAAATTATTCAAACACCATTTTTGTCCATTTGCATTATTTATTTTTTCCCTTTTAACGACTTCACTTGTGAAGTTGTATTATTTATCATCAAATAATTAAGAAGGCATTTTATCCGTTTTACCCATGTTACAGATGTGAAAAAATTAAAATGTTTTTTATCAGATGTGACTGATGTTATTCTAACAATATTTGCTTTTTTTTCCCCTTCAAATTCATTTATCTTCTGTTATAATCCAGATTGTCTCTCTACACTTTCAGGGGATTAGATTATTAGATTAGATGATTTATAAATCATCGTGGGTTCACTCCCAGCTGCTGCCGGCCTTTCTGTGTGGAGTTTGCATGTTCTCCCTGTGTTTTCTTGGGTTCCCACCGGTTACTCCTGCTTCCTCCCACATTCCAAATACATTCCAGTTTAATTTTATACTCTAAATTTTCCATATATTATTAATTTTATATTTAATTTTTTTTTTTCCCTTCTATTTACTTTTTACCTTTCCATTTTTTTTCCCTTCCTTCTCCCTAATATATCTTTATATATTCACCATCATACTCCCTCTACACCACACAGGTTTGTTGTGTGTTGACAAATACCACAGACAGGTTTGTTATTTCCTCCGGAGCCAAACTGCGGGACGATTTGTATGCAAATGTGTGAGTTTGTTTGGTTTCTTTCCTGTTGATTTTCCATTTCCTCCAACTCCAACTTCCCCCTTTTTCTTCTCTGCCTCTGCGCAGTGCTGACAGCAGGGTCAACCAGTTTGTCCTGCTTTTCAAGGTGGGAACATCTCTGCAGGCTCGTTTTTACATCAGCAAACTTGTGTTAGGTCCAAATTATTCAAACACCATTTTTGTCCATTTGCATTATTTATTTTTTCCCTTTTAACGACTTCACTTGTGAAGTTGTATTATTTATCATCAAATAATTAAGAAGGCATTTTATACGTTTTACCCATGTTACTGATGTGAAAAAATTAAAATGTTTTTTATCAGATGTGACTGATGTTATTCTAACAATATTTGCTTTTTTTTCCCCTTCAAATTAATTTATCTTCTGTTATAATCCAGATTGTCTCTCTACACTTTCAGGGGATTAGATTATTAGATTAGATGATTTATAAATCATCCTGTTACTGACAGTCTTAAACTTCTGATGTGGAATGAGGCAAAACCAGAGCGCTTTCTAAGAGGCTGAAATGTTAAAGCAATGCAATAAATATCTACCAAGAGGCAAATAACAATCAATCATTGATCAAACACAGACTATGAGAAGTTAACATTGGTTGACTACAGTTTCGCCTTTACCAAACAAGTGGAACAGCTACAAACACACAAAGTAAATATTATGTTACGTAATAATCCATTAGTGTAGACAAGTAAAGGCTGGGACAAGCCTTTCCCGAGATACTTTTACTTGTTTTAAGTTTTGTTTATTTTGGTCTAGTTTATTTTACATAATGGTCTCTGTGTTTGGCCCTAATCCAAAAAAAACCACAACAGACTTCCTTTACCTGTAAGAAACAGTGGAAAAAGACACAAACTGTACGATTGGGTCATTGGGTCATTCAAAAAATGGTTTGGGTGTAGTGGAAGATTGTCAGGTTTACAGACCCATGACGACAGCATTTGAAATGCGAGCAGCATTCTTGCCCTCTCAGCTGAAACTGTTCACGCACGACGCCCAAAACCTAAACTAAAAGCAGAACAAGTTGTTCTGGTTCTTCATAGCATTAGATTTAGATCACCCATGCTTTAGTAAATTCAAAAAGCCTTTTATCGGTGACAAAATTATTTTGTTTTTTTGTCGAGCAGAATGGACAGGCCAAAATGTGTTTACTTGTATTTATTTCAACTTTGATTACAGAAAACAGAACAGTGAATCAGTGAATATTGCACATGCCAACACATGTTCGTTAGTTTTAATTTATTTAACTATGAGAACATTAAAGAACGTGTATTTTCAAAAGAGCAGTTGTTGCGTCTTTTTCATTTACACTGTTTTATGTTTTATATTGCACAAAGTATTGGAAAATGATACATTAGTTTTGTTTAAAGGCACATATTACATACTTAAAGCTGACATTTCCATACTTTTATTTTAAACCATGTCACCAGTGGGTTAAATATATTTTTAATGCTGAGAAGAATTAGAACCTTTTAAAATCCCTGGGTTCGGGAAAACAACAAGAGATGATCAGGATGCATCCCTAAATTTTTACATCAGGCTTCCCCATGCAGAGGCCAAGATGGCTGCACCGATGATCGCAGCAAAGGTCATCTTGGGGGCTGGGGCACTGCTGACGGGGTTGCACTTGTCTGTGGAGCAGCAGTCAATTCTGGTTTGATAGTCGACGCCCACAAGGGTACTATTCATGGTGGCATTGCAGCCGCTCGGCTCTCTGCAGCCCTGCGAGTTGAAGCCCACCGAGGAGAGGCCTGTGAAAGCTGGGCAGAGAAAGAGAGAGAAAAAAAAAAAAGAACAGTTCACCTGTGAGCTTGAAAGTAAAACATCAGTAAAACAACCAAAAGGAACACAACAACAGGTTGGGTTCTAGTCTTACAGCTGTGATCACATTTTGACTATTTTTACTGAAAAAGGCAGCACATTTCTGTGTAACCACATACTTGCTTTCCCAGTATAGCAGACACTGGTGTTGGTTGAACAGACCAATTCAGAACTGCTGAGGCAAAACCCCAGCAATCCATAGCTGCACTGGTTGCACTTAAGTGAGTTGACTGAAACACACACACAAAAAAACATAATTTAGGTTAAGAAATCTAAAATTGTAATTGTTAGCCTCTTCAAAGCTTACCTACGACCGACAAGGCGACCACCAGGATGACGCCGTACAGGATCTTTCCCATCTTGTTGGGTTGCTGGTCACTGCTTAGAAAGTAAAGTAAAACAATCCTCCACCCGAGAGTTGAGACACTGTGTGTTGGTCAGACAAAAACCAGGTTTATAAACAGAGACAGGCGATGGGAGGGCTTCTTTCTGCGTGTTGTCTTTATCTGCAAAACCTAAAAAATGTAGGGCGTGGAAGTGTGACGCCATGGAAACAAGACTTTTCAAATTTTTCCTATTTGATCTATTTATGTAACATATCAAGAACCATTAGTTGTCAGATCTCTCGGACAATGAAACATTATTTTCAAACATTGAACATTGGTGAGTTTTTGGATAAAAGGTAGAACGGGATGATGACATTTTAAACAAAACTGTTAAAAGATTTGTTTTGTTTATTTTGAGATTACAAGTCTGTGTTTGCAGGGATACTCAGTGGGTAACTCAGCTGGCAGGAGATTGGCCACAAAATGATAAAGGTCATTAAAACTGATCATTTAAAAAAATGTTTGAGGTAAAATTGTAAAAACTCTTAGAACTGCCTCTACCTGAGACCAAATAAATGTCCATAGTGGTATTGACCTGATTTACCAGTTTCGGTTGTAGGGCTTCACACCCTGTGATACACCCTGGAAAGGACAAAGAACTTACATACAATGGCCACTACCAGTTATTAGGCAGTTTTGTGAAGCTTCCACCCTTCTTCTTTTTGTTGTTACACAAAAACATCTTTAGCATTAGTATTGTAATGTCATAGAGAAAAAATGGATGAAACTACACACAAGTACTTCTCCACCTTTTAGTGTTTATTTCAGTTCTTCATATTGTCAACCTGGCCAATTTATCCCCCCTAAAATGTTTATTTTTTCAATAAAATAAAGCCCCAATTGTCAGTTACAGAAATGTCTAAATCATCTAAATATTTGTTTTGTACAGAAAACACCTTTAAAACAGACCTGTTATATTTCAAAAGAAAAAGTTATTTGCCTCATCCCCAATAAATTGTACAATGACCCAATCTGTAAGAAAACAGTAAGAAAACCAGCAATTAAAAAAACAATTCACAGAAATACGCGGGACATCTAACAAAGCATGGCGGCATGAACGAGTCTGAAAAAGCTTGAGGCCTTTAAAGTAAAGTCGACATAAATATGGTCTAAGGCAAAATATTAAAGTGATTTCTTAACATTTTTTGAGTTTTGGAGGAAACCTAGCTAGCAAAGCAAATGAGAAAAGCAGGAAAACGACTAACTTGGTAATGTTTTTCAAATTAGGCACTTACAGAGTGAGTCAAATTTTGATGAGTGTATTGACAAAAAAAAAAAAAAAAGACTGGCATCAAATTTGAAGAATTTAGGAGTTTTATTTTTGGACAAATTCTTTAAATCCTGACCATAAAAAGCATAATGAGGTCAGATTAAATATCTGTGTAGGTTCTCAGTCATCCAGGTCATAGTTATCCGAGAAAAGATTCTGTGTTCCAATGGACGAAAAGGGCTATATCTTCAAGCTCTGCACTGTAACGGATCAGAACTGATGAAGCCTTTTGGATAGAAGGCGAAACGTTTTCCAAAAAGAAAATTGAAACGTCCAGATGAACACAGAATCTTTTCTCGGGTCAGATTAAATAGTTTAGGCCACCCAGTGCAGCCTAGTGCCATGCTATGAAGTGGTAGACTGAAACATTAGTGTAGGGATCATCAGATTTCATTTTAGTGTGTGTTAATCTGTTCGGGCCATCTCCTCCGCGCTTCACACCACGACCTGGGTCATGATCAGCGCGGTGATGGTGGCCAGGGCCAGGCCAATGCTGGAAGCTCCAGGCATTCCCGGCGCAGCGTTGCAAAAGTCGGTGCTGCAGCATGTTTTGTTCATGGTGTAAAGGGTGGCTTGCTGGGTGGAGAACTCAAGGTTGGAGGATTTGTTACATTCAGCAACGGCTAGGCAGCCCTTCATCATGATATTTACCACGCCAGCTGCAGAGAAACATCAAGCACACAGAATAATGGTACTGTAACTCCTTTCAATCACATTTTTGTACAGTTGCAAATATTCTTATTTTAGTGTTGGCCCGTGACATTGTTTTGTTTACCTGCCTCCCCGACTCCGCTGTAACAGTGCTGACCCTCCGCACAAGTGACTTTTGTGGTGAGACACAAGTTCCAGAGGCCCAGTTTGCAATTGTAGCATTGGAGCCCTTGACCTGGAATAATTAAAAAAGCAGATATACTCAAACAAGAGGGAGGAAGACTTGTGTTGATCTGAATTTTGTTAAAATGGGTTTGGCTGGTGGCAGAGCTCTTTATACTGTACTAGACGCAGCCAATGTCACGTCACATTAGGAGCACTAAAGCGCCTTTACAACACCGTCTGAAAGGGTAACTATTAAAACTACCAAGAGAAGCAGGAATACTGTCACGGTGGTTCTAAAGAAAAAGAAAATGCGGAGTGTCTGGCCTAAAAACCCTGTAAAAGACCTACGCCAGACTCCTTTTTTGAATTGTTTTATACTCCTTGTTTCAGGCCTGTAATGCTTAATGAAAAAATTAGTCCCAATGCAGTCAGTCAAAAGCTGAGGAGTCACATGACGGATCAAAACTCGTGAGGTGACATTCGTGGAACCTGAACACTCCTATACCTGTTTTATACAAGAATGAGCCCACATCCTGTTCTACTGGTCGGTTGGGTGAAGTATCAGGCAAAATCAAACCTAAGGACATTTAACAACTGCCTCGTCTTTTCTGTTCCTCATACTCAACAGTGCCGGTGGGGGCATTCCATGGCTGTTTTAGCTAATGCTCGGCTTTTTAGCTCTGCATATGATAAATTGACTTCTGTTTGGGAGATACTCCAAGCTTTGGGATAATATGGATACCTGCCATTGTAACACTCCAAAATAATCTAATCTTTAATCTCTTTTGTCCAAACATCCTCAAGGGAAACACATCTGTTCTTGGGCACACAGGCCCTCTGAATTTATTGCAATGGTTTCTCCCTAAAAACTACATTTAAGTCATTATCTCCGCTTCCAAATTCTGTTCAAACCTATCATAACTGAGCATGAAGGTATGAAGTCCAGTTGTTTTTAGGGGTCAAGATTAAAAACCATGACCTTTATTGATACCACCAGTGTATCTATTTTTCAGTGCAAAGGAATCGGATCAGAATTAGATATTAGTTATGAGCTTTCCCCGACTTTATGGACAACAGAGTCCTCGCTTCGGCAAGTAATTGGGATCAATCTGTCAATTTGGTATGTAACATTATCTTCAAAGATAAACTTTAGGTATTATTTCTGTGTAAATTTACGAGACAGCCCAAACAGTCAAAAGTTTTGTATGACGTGACTGTTCTAGATAGGCAAAAGTTTTAGTTGGAATGACCCGTGTTGACGTCAGTTCCGGTCTGTTATGACGTCATTTCCAGACTCGAGAGACTATGAACAAAACCAGGGTTGTGGCGCCCTCTAGCGCTCATCCTGACAGGTGCAGCATGAACGCTGCACCTGAAAAGTAATTGAGCGACAAAAGATCTTCTGAAAAGATGTTTAAGCCTACCAGGCGATTTATTATGCATTCCACTTCTTTTTATTATATTATTAAACATTTAACAGTCAATATTGTACTACTATTACAACACAAAATGTCTAAATATTCCTGATATGGTTCAGCAGAAATTATCATCCTTTTTCCAATGACAAATTAAGGTTGAAAGAAGGATATTGGACACACACAAGCAGGTAAATTTTACTCAAATAATGCAGAACTGGTTTTTCCGAAGTTTCAAATGGCAACACAAAGATTCCTGGTTATTTGTTTACCTCAGGGAAATTTGACACTAGTGGCGGTTTATCTGCACTTGTGATACTCCACAAACAATAAGTCCTGAAGTGTTTGCAGGTTCGAGGGCAAACTTCTAAATCATCCTAAAGGGTGCAGGGTGAAACAGGAGACAACAAAGCCAACCTCAGCTACACAATAGAGCCAACAACTTGTCTGCAGACACTGTGCAATTTGTCTGCAGGTCCTGTGCAACGGAAAGCGGTTGCACAACCGCAGTGTGTGTTGGGCAGATGCATTTCTGGCAGGTGGAGACATGTTTGGGGTGTTTAGTGTCAAAAAAAAGACGCAAAACAACTGTCTTGCCTCTAACGGTAATAACAACATTAGAGTCAATCTAAGGCGCGCCCAAGGCACAAACAGCTAAATAAAAAAAAGGGGAAAACTGCTCAGATCACAATAGACGTTTTAAGGAAGAATTGTGTAGCAGTTAATTTGATTACTACGTTAACTACTACTACTACACACACACACACACACACACAGAAAAACACACCCAGAAAAAGACCTCCAAGCTCAATACATATAGTGTTTACACAAACGCAATAAAACTTTTGTTAATTTGAAATAAACTCACTCCAACTACACGTAATAAACTTTTTGAGTTTTAAATTTTCATTTTAAAAAGACGCAACAACTGGACGGGTTTATCACATTTAGAGCCGGTAAATTACAAATTGATTTTACACTAAAACATCCCGGTCTCGTCTCTTCACTTTAAATTTTACATGTTCGAATAAATGAAACATTCCAAAAAAAAAAAAAAGTCAAGGAAAATCTTGAATACAAAAGAACTTACCAATTGCAAAGAGCAGTCCGACAGCAAACATTTGGAGGATTATTTTCGTCATCTTGAATCCTTCGGTCCTTTAGAGTCACCTGCAAAGATCAGACCGTTACCGACCAACAACAAGGGTTTTTTTTCCGCCATGGCTGCATTTATAAGGTTCCACCTCTTCCCAACGTCACCGTTATTAAATGATGTCAGTGTGAAACCACCACCCTCCGTCTGATTATACTTCTTGTTTTCCAGTAGAAGTTCTGACACGTGTTTGTGCGTGGGTTGTTGTTTTTTATTTTTAAATCTAATAAAATTGACAGCAAAATATTTTCCCAAGTTTTCTAGTTTCTTGTATCCTGTAAGATCATTTACGCTTCACAATTAGAAAATACCCAATTGGTTTGTTTAGGAATAATTAAAAAAAAAAAAACAAAAAACAAAAAACAAAACAAAATGATCCAAATTAGTTGTTATTGACATCAGGAGGAAGGTTGTTGGTTTCTGCTTCCTTGTTCTCGCAAAGCATTTGTGACTTTACGGGCAACTGTTACAATTCCAAAAAGACACCTGGTGCTCTGTCAACAGAACAGCTGTTCTCTGTCAAAGATCTTTTAGGTAGAAAAAGGAAAAAAACCCTTTTTCTTGTGGTTTTTTTTTTCTCTGGGCACTCTCTGTAAAGCAAAAACTACAAGACTTTCTTTTATGTAAAGAAAAAAAATATATATATATACATACATATGTGGAGTTCTTTTATGTACATGAACATGTTGTTAGACCCCACCCCTCCCCTCTTCCCTCCATCCCCTTTGAGGAATGTCTCACATTTTACGGAATGCACATAATTTGTGTTTACCCATTGAAAACTAAGTCTTGGTGGATGTGTTACTGGTTTTGGAACCAAGGAGCAGTGTGCAGCGTGGGTTTGACTAACGGGGATGGTCTATAGCTCGCAATGGACTGAAAGCTTTTTGTGTTGGATCAACTCTGAAGCTGGACAGAGATAGAAAGATTTCCGGTTGCAG
>CAAE01011586.1:0-70084 GCA_000180735.1 Tetraodon nigroviridis | reverse complement strand
CTCCAACCGGTTGTCCATGGACACCATTAGCACCCAATCACGGATCTCCTCCCGCTGGGCATCCTGTAACACACACACACACACACACACACACACACGGTTTTCTTTTGTCTGCCGGACTGGGCCGAGGGTCAAAGCGGTCTTACGGTGACGCAGAGTTTGGTGGGAAGGGGAACTTCGAAGGGGATGTCGGTGTCTGAGAAGTCGGAGTGGTCCATGGTGTCCAGCGTCCCCTCGTCGATGGCCTGGAGACAAGAAGCCGCGGGGGTTGGACTTCCCCTCACGTCCGTCACCACGGTCAGACGGCCGAAGGTACTCACGTCGCACAGATCCAGGAAGTGATTGAGGAAGACGAAGGCCATGCTCTCCCAGCCGACAGCCTGTTGGGGGAAAGAAGGAGAGCTGATCTTTTCCGACTGGTTGTCGGCTGATGTGATACAGAGGAAGACCGAGTGCGTCTTCCTCGCTGACCTTGCAGGCAAGCCCGGCCTCGTAAAAGGCCCTGTCGGCAGGAATGAGCATGGTGTGGCGCAGGAGTGACACCGACAGCTTGGTTGCTATGGTGACCTGAAAAAACAAAGTAGGAGGAAGGACTGCAGAGAGGAGAAAGGAGCCGTCCCGGCTGGTTCACGTACCAGCTGCGCCACTCCTTTGGCGGCGGATCTGGCGGCGTAGTAGTGAGCCACCAGCAGCATCTGGTCAAAGTCCTCGTGGGCAGGAGAGCCGGCCTCAGCGGAGCGCGACAGGTTCTCGCTCTAAAAACGCCCCAAACCAAAGAATTGGCCAAACACGCCTGGTCGGGAGGGCGGGAAACGCAGACCAGCTCATACCAGCTGCAGCAGGAAGTTGCGGAGGTCGGCCCACGTTCGGTACGACTCCGGTCCAGCCGAGTTGGGAAGGTTGATCACATCCAGGAAGAGGCGCTTGTAGATGTTAAAATTCTAAGGGCAAAAGGAAACGGTTCAGCCCCGTTTGTGTTTCCTGGTTGTTCTCTTTGGATGCTTGGAGGCAGCGTGCACACAGACGCGCACGTGCAGCACCTGAGGGTTGGGTGGCGCTCCGTACTGTATGTACAGCTGCAGGGCCTTCAGAGGCTCCTCCTCCTTGATGAGGTGTGAGGCGTAGAGGGCCACGTACTTATGGAGGACCTTGTGGTTCTGGGGTTAGCAGAAGCTGTTAGCGATGCTAACGCGGGTCTATCCGGCCCAGGCGGGAGGGCTTCTCCTCCGGCTGGTTGCTCCTGTCAGATCTCCTACCTGGTTGTAGGCTGTCTCCAGACATTTGTCCCACTGGCCTCTCTCTGCGTACATGTCCAGAGCCGCCATGACGTCCACGTCCACCAGCTACAGTTGGAGAAATAACCGGTGAAATCGGCTCTGGGGGAATCTCCGATGGGAGCCTCCGGAGTACGTACAGAGTCCACCTTGCCCTGGTTCTTCAGGTACTCCTTGTATTTGTGGTCCACGTAGTCCTGGAACCTGCCGGACATCAGAGCTGAGACGTGCGGGACAGAGGGGAGCGCGCCGAGACGTGACGGGGGCCAACCTGGGCTCCAGCTCCTTGGCAACCCTCTTGGCTTTGCTCCACTCCTCGCTGCCGATGAAGACGTCGATGGCCTCTTTGATCAGATCCACGCTCAGGTAGAGATCAGCAGCCTGGAACAGGTGAGTTCAGACTCAGCACCCGCACGCGCGCGCGCGCTGTTGTTGTGTGTGTGTGTGTGTGTGTGTGTGTGTGTGTGTGTGTGTGTGTGTGTGTGTGTGTGTGTGTGTGTGTGTGTGCAGCCGCTCACGTCGCCGTGCTTCCTCCGCCCAGCCATCCGCGGTGCGACCACTCGGACCACCTCCACCGCCTGATCTCTGCTGAGGAACTTTATGGACAGATCTGCTGCCTGAAGGAGGATTTCCAGAAAGAGGTGAGAGGTTCACGTCTGGAACGTGCAGGCCATCACCCTAACCCTTCATCTGCACCTTCATCCAGCACTTCTCCAGCAGGGCGCCGTCGGCGTCGTCCTTCACCTTCAGGTAGCACTCCACGGCTCGGGAATACTCGCAGGACTGCTCCCACTCTCTGGCCTGTTCCAGGAGGCCCTCGGCTCCCCTGACGGAAGCCACAGCAGGAGGGGTCAGTGAGGGTCGGCCGCCTGCTCAAGCGAGCTTCGAACCGGCGTCTCGCTCACCGCATTCCCTTCCTGGAGGTCTCCATCTCGTACTCCTCCTGGAGCGCGGAGAGCTTGTTGGCCAGGTACTCCTTGCAGATCCGGATGGCGTCGCTCCACATTCCTGCTTCCTGCTCCACATCAGACACAAAAAAAACCAGCTGCCGGTCAAACGCGGATCTTCCTCCGACCCGGGAACCGCGGAGTGGACCCGACCTTGTAAAACTGGACGGCCAGTTCTGGCCTCTGGGCTCGGAGCAGCAGCGCCTCGGACTTCTGGAGCTCGTTGCGTTTGAAGCAGAACTTGGCCTGCTCCACCAGGACATCACACACGCTCTCTGGGTCGTAGCCTTCGGCCACCCGCTGTGCACCGGCCCAGTCCTTGTTGTGGACATGCCTGCAACACACACACCCCCCCACACACACACACACACGTTAAAGCCTCTACTCGTTTACCTGCAGAACCGGAAGCTGGACCCTCCTGACTGCTGGACTCACATGAGTACAGCCTCTTTGGGTTTTCCTGCTTTGATGAATTCCAGCTCGGCTTCGGGAAACTTGCCCTGGAACATCGGCAGCAGCAGCGTTCCCTCAGCCACGCGGGGCCAACTTGAGCAGGTAAACGTTGCGCGCGAGCAGGCTTACCTGGTCCTCCAGGTACATGGCGTGTTTCAGGTGGACCTCGGGAATCTTGTCCTTACACGCGAGGCGAGCCAGGTCGAAGGCGAAGCTGAAGAGGCTGTGGACACACACCAGGAGCTCAGACCGGGATGGGCACGCCGTCTCGGTGCTCGTGCAGCTCACTATTTGTCCGCAGCCGTTTCGATGGCGAACTCCAGGAGGCCGAACTTGTTGAGCAGCTTGACGGCCGCCTCTCCTCCCAGGCTGTTGGCCCACAGGTACGCCACGCGCTTCTGGGCCTCGGGGTCTCCGTGACTCTTAGCCACCTCACACACACACACACACACACACACACACACACACACACACACATAAAACATCTCATCTGGAATATTTTCTTTGAATTATTGAAATGTTTTCATTCTGGTGGGACAGGCTGGTGTTAGATGAATCTATCGGACCAGAAGCAGCTAAAGCTAACATGCTAACGGTAACCTGTCCAACCAGCGTCGTTGCTAACGTGCAGCAGAGAGTCTTTTTGCTGATTTGCAGATTTTGGGGGGTTTTAGAGGAAAACGGGCGTTTCTCAGGCACAGATTTGACTGGTGATTGGTGGTGTTTGCTGCAGTGAAGCGACAGGTGTGGAGAAGGTGGAGAACCTCTACCCTGTGAGCATCCTCCCACATCTCGTTGGTGCGGTACATGTGGACCGCAGCTCTCCACTCGTCAGCCTCAATCAGGTGGTCCTCAGCCTCGGAGAACCTGGACTCGTTCTCCAGCTCCTACAGCAAAGAGGGCTTGAACACACAGCTCGATGCGCACGTGCGTGGGTGTGTGTGTCAGTGGGCCAGATGGTGCAGACGCTACCTTGGCCAGGTGCACGTGGGTCTCCTTGAGGAACTCGGGGTGATATTTGGCCACCAGGCGGATGACGTCGTCAAACATCCGGTGCTTTTTGTACATGGTGATGGCGAGGTCCATCTTCTTCACCACGGTGAGGAGTCTACACACACACACACACACACACACACACACACACACACACACAGGAGGCGTGCTGGACGGAGACGCCAGCAGTGGGGGCCAGCCTCCGGCGCCTGGGTACCAACCTCTCCGCCTCCTTGTACTTCCCATCTTGCTCCATCTGCTGAGCCCTGCTGACGTACAGGTCGGAGACCTCCTCCGTGCTCATGCAGGTGACCGCCAGCTGCAAACAGCCAGCAGAGCGTCCCCGTCCCATCAGAGGAGGCGCTGCGGACGTCCACCCGGGCGGGGGCCCGTCCTCACACTGACCTTGTGCGCCCTCTCCCAGTTCCCCGCAGCAGTGTGCATGTCGATGGCCTCTTTAATGCGACCGCCTTTGACGAACAGTTGCTCCGCCGTCTGCAACAGAGAAGCACAGAAGGGCGTTTGAGCAGCACCAGGACGGTTTCAGCGCTAACGAGGCGCGCCCTCGTCCGCCTCCGCCAGAGAACGAGGCAGCGGCCAGGCGCTGCTCCGCAGCACAGACCGGCCTGTGTGCACCTGAACAACACAGGGAAACTCTTTGTACCTGCAAAGTCGTGCATCTGCAAATAGAATTAGGTGGAAACGGAGGCGTAACTAGATTTTTCGCGGGCTGAACGAGCGCCGTCCTCTGCGACAGGGAAGCGGCAGGCATTGTTCCACTTTGCATTGAATCCTACTTTTCCGGCAACTTCCTCTAAGTTGGACGGTAAAGAGCTCGTTATCTTAATTGCTTTCTGTGAATATGCCCATGGAGCAAACAGAGCGAAGCGCTGCTATTTTCAGAGGCTGGCAGGCTCTTTGGCTCAGCTGAGCTCGTCAGAACGAGCCGAACACGCTGTGCTCTGCCATCGCCGCCGCCATCATCTCCTGCTTTTCTCTGTGTAATTACACCAGATTTTGCTTTTTTTCTCCTCCTTTTCAACAGGCCCGATTTTTCGTGTTTGAGCAACTGCTGCTGGAACCACCCGACTCCAACCGTGACTCCAGGAGCAGCGGGAGCCACCGCAGATCCCCGACTGAGGTTCAGAACTTGGTAAACTTGGTTCCTCACGGTTGCCCCGGGAGATCTTCTCCTCCGTCCCCTCCTACCTCGTACTCCTGCGTGGAGGCGAAGTGCTGCGCTATCTTCGTGCAGTACGTGGCCACCGAGGAGTCTTCCTGCAGCTCCAGGAGGTGCACGGCCTTCTTCCACTGGCGAGCGGCGATGGCCGCCTCGATGGCTTTAAGAGAGCAGCTAAGAGAGAGGAGAGAGGGGATGTTAATGCACACGTGTGTGTGTTTACACACACATTAGCTGAACTAGCAGCTGTCCAAAGATGAAGCTTTGCTTTTCTGAGTCTCAAAAATCATCATAAAGTGAATTTTGGTCACAGTCTGTTTGTTTTGTAGGACCAGATGATCAAATCAAACTTTCCTGGCAGTTTCCACAGTGAATAATTCATTTTTAAATGCTTTTTTGAATCTTAAAGTGAATAAAAATCGGAGCTCTGATCAGCAGTTTTATGTGGTGTTTTTGGTAATGAAACTGAGGTCTGAAGATATGGCCTCTCATCCCCCCAGGCTGGCTCTGCTGACGATAAATAACCACCGGCAGTATTTTTCCGGAGGGTTTTTGTGTTCACACGTCATCTTCCCTTCTCTCCATCTGTCCAAATCTTTGTCTCTCCAGTCCACACACCCGGCTTCAATGAAGTGGTTGATGGCGGCGTCCATCTGCTTCTGCTGCACCAGGTAGTCCCCCCAGGACTCCTCCAGCCTCACCACCTCAGCGGGGAACACGAGGCGGGCCAGTTCCACGGCTACAAACGTGATGACACACAAAGGCAGCACAACACAGGCAGCCTGTGGCAGGTACCGACCAATCCCGTGGCGGCTTTTGATGCCGTTATTCTCACCTTTCCTGAAGGCGCCGCCCTTGCAGTAGTAATCCAAGGCCCTCTCGTTGTTCCTGATCTTCTCATAGAGATCTCCAGCCTGGAGGACACAAGTGGGCTGCTGTCACCCTGTGTGTGAGTATGCAACCAAATGTTGCCTAGCAACCACCAGGAAGATCGTCTCTGTGGGGTAACTTCCTCCGCGCTGCGCCTCTACTTCTCCGGCCGTCACGTGACCACAGACGGCTGCAGGGTGCGGTTCACTCAAGGTGAAGAAGAGCAACCAGGAGGGAAAAGGCTCCAGAGAAGGGGAGAAGAAGAGAACCGCCCGCTCACCCTCTCGCAGAAGAAGAGAACCGCCCGCTCACCCTCTCACAGAAGAGAACCGCCCGCTCACCCTCTCACAGAAGAAGAGAACCGCCCGCTCACCCTCTCACAGAAGAAGAGAACCGCCCGCTCACCCTCTCACAGAAGAGAACCGCCCGCTCACCCTCTCACAGAAGAGAACCGCCCGCTCACCCTCTCACAGAAGAGAACCGCCCGCTCACCCTCTCATAGAAGAAGAGAACCGCCCGCTCACCCTCTCACAGAAGAAGAGAACCGCCCGCTCACCCTCTCACAGAAGAGAACCGCCCGCTCACCCTCTCATAGAACTCTCCTTTGATGAGACTGCCGACGATGCGGCTGACGCTGTCGCCGTTGCTGCTGATCTCCGGCTGCTCCACCGCCAGCCGGGCTGCTTTGGTGGGTAGTCCAGCCTTCAGGTAGAGGTTGACGGCGCCCTGGAAGTCGCCCTGGTTCTCCCTCACCACACCGGCCTTGTGGTACTGACCCGTCTGAATCAGCCACTGGAAGTAGTTCTTCCGCAGGTTCTCCAGCTCCGGGTGGCCCTGGGGTCAGAGACGGGGCAGAGGGGTGACACTAGTTACCTGCTCAGTGGTCCGGGGTTAGCAGGGGGCCCCTCTTTGCAACGGGAACCACCCAAAGATGCTTTCAAACACGAGTCAAACCTGCGGTTGGGCTGATATTACCGTTCTTCTGAGCACCTCCGTACCAACTGCTAGCAGGCTGCTGTATTACCAGGGACAGCCGCCTCCCTCAGCCGCGAGGATAAATCTGAGCTGCTTTTTTCGGCCTTTGCTTCAGGAAGGCAGCGCGGCGGTGCGTTATTACCTTGGCCTCCGCCGCAGCGATGCACTCGTCCCACATGTGCAGCTCCAGGTACATCTCTATCACCTCGTCCACAGCATTCTGCAAAAGACACCATGATGATTATATAAGATGTTTGTGTACAAAAACCCGTTTTCAGGTGTTTGCGAGATGACAAACGGGAGCAACTCTAAGGGAGGTGGAGAACTCAGGGTTGCTTTGGCGGCAGTAAAGAGGACCAGACGCCCACCTGCTCCAGGTAGTGCATCTCAGCCAGTTTAAAATCCCCGTTCAGCATGGCCAAGTGGGCTCGGACTTCACACGAGGCTGTTCCGTCTCCTCCCTGACAGAAACGTCCGCAGAGGAAAACAGTAAAGAGCGTGAAAACCCAGCTGGGAAACGGCTCCTTTCAGGCACGGGAGCATATGTGGTGTTTTCTGGCTCGTGTGTGTGTGTGTGTGTGTGTGTGTGTGTGTGTGTGTGTGTGTGTGTGTGTGGTCACACACCACTCCCTGTGAAGCTTTGTCAGCAATCTGGTTCGTCTGCTGGAGGAAACGAAGCGTGGAAACATCACCCAACGCTGCGAAACACCTGGAAGCAGAGCAGAACCACAGAAATGTCAGAAAACACCAAAATGTGTAAGTGGAGGAGGTGGAGTTAGGAGCGAGAAGGGCAAAGTGTCCGTTTAAAAGTGTGAAATTCAGCCTGGGAGCTAAAGTACAGCTTTGGTCTGATTAGCCTTTTAAGATGCTGCAGCCTCCGGGGCCCAGAGATAAAAAGGCAGATCTGTGCACTTTATTACCGCTCTCTCTGAAGCGTTGCATCACATTAATGAACTCTTTCTCTTCTCCCTCCCTCATTAACATTACATGCAGTTCAGACAAAAATGTGTCTTCCTCCGATTTTAGGATTTATGTAAATGGAGCCGCCGAAACATGAACCGCACATAAATTATTAATGGAGAAACAAAAAGAGAATGTTTAATGCTGTGTGTGTGTGTGTGTGTGTGTGTGTGTGCTGCTCACCTCTCTGCGATGTGCAGCTGCTGAGCCTCCAGTGCCAGCCTGCTCAGTGTCTTCCACATGGCTTCAGCCTCTGCTGACATCTCCAGAGTCTCCAGGAACGCGATGGCCCTGCAAACACACACACACACCTTCATCTGACTCACACAGCAGCAGGTACAGGAGACGATCAAGGGGTCAGAGGTCGGTGCTGGAGAGAGATCTGCTCCACCACAGGGAGGATCTGGCTCTTCTGCTGGGTTAACAAGACCTGCTGATTAACAGCAGGTGATGACGCATTCAGCAGCCTGCCTCTTTTCACCGAGAGGAAGAAGAGTCAGTGAAGAGTTCAGCTGCTGCTGCTCCTCGTTCGGGCTCGTTTGAGGCCTCTCCGTTCAAAGTGTTTAAAAGAGAAGAAATTACAGATGAACTCCCCCAGCTGGCCTGAACTGGGAAGGAAGCCTCCAGGAGCCGCTTGAGGAAGCAGTTGGAGAAAAGGACATCTGGTCTGTTCTGATGATCGCGCCACCGCCACCGCCGCCGTCTCCCAGCTCCGCCCACAATCCTACCTGTTATAGTCGCCGTCGTCCACCGCCGTTCCAAACTCGATGAGTCCTTCGTCCAGGGTGTACGGCACCGTGGTGACGCCCTCCGTCACCATCACGGCCGTCTTCCCGTCAGCTCGCTGCAGATCCACAATGTCGCCCTGACGGTGGCAACGCAAGATCAAAGCAAACGTGAGGTATGAGTCTGCACCACGATCTTCTCTCTTAGCTAAGAACACACAGCTTCATGACCACGAGGTGGGGGCCTCGCTACACCAGAGGTGGGCAGACTGAGGCCCGGGGGCCACGTGTGGCCCGATGGACTAAGTAATCCGGCCCAAATCAGGAGGTATTGTCAGCTTGGTTAGAAAACAGCACGCTAACACGTCCTCTCAATGAGCCAGTTACCCTCCCCTGCACTACACACAGGTGAGGGGTTCACCTGGTTGCTGACAAGTGAAGACCTGAGCGAGGTTAATGACCAAAGCAGACATCAAAGAGCGCGCTGGCGTCCCACCTTGATGGGGAACATGGTGATGCTCTCCGGGCTGTCGATGCTGTACCAGATGCAGAGGTTTCCTCGGTTCTGAGCCACCACCACGTCGCTGCCGGGCACCCACTGGACGTAGGAGCAGAAGCTCAGCAGCGTGGCCTTCACGCCGCTCTTCAAGTCGTACAGATGGAGCTGAGGAAGAGGAAGAGGAAGAGGAAGAGGAAGAGGAGGGCAGACGCTTCAGCCTGTGGACATTCTGCTGAGCTGCAGTTGCTCCCTCAGCACTGGGGATGCACGCGAGGGCGGAAGACACGCCGGTGCTGCAATCAGGTAGGCTAACACCCCCCACCACCACCCCCACCAGCAGCATCACCACCTCCATTTTTAATAACCCTCCTCCGTCTATAGTTTTACCCTGGAGCTCAGCTGGCCAACTTTTTAATAAAGACCAGCCAGCAAATTTCAATTAGAGAGAGGTTTATGACACAAGTTGACTCTTTATGATTCTTCCTGCTGGGATCTGAACATATGTTTCCACCCCCAGAGTTCCCAGCACCGGGACAGGAGCAGACAAACTTAGGGAAGAAGGTTTTCTTGTTTAGATGCGAATGACAAGCGTGAGGAGAACAACTGAGACAGGTGTGTGTGTGTGTGTGTGTGTGTGTGTGTGCGTGTGTGAGTGAGCGAGCGAGCTGCTCTACACTAAACTTTATTCCTCCACACCTTCCACCAGGGAGGGAGCTCCAATTACCAGAGTTTCCACGTCTTTGCCCCCAGGTTTGAACGTTAGCCTCTTTTAACCGCCCCGGGGCCTCGACTGGCAGCGGCCTCCTGCCGCCAGCAGCTGTCCGGCCAATTTCAGCAGGCACGTGTGACCACAGTCAGCTGCTGCAGACTAACCCTAACCCTAAAGGCTCGCGATCAGCGCTGGTCCACCCAGTCCTCCACAGGGCGGATGGGTGGAAATGGAAAGGGCCGTAACTCGTTAGCCACCTCACCTGGTACCCACGCTAATTACACAGGTCCTCAGCTCCACTCAGCGCTGGAATCCGGCGCTTCCTCACTCACTCACCCGCTGCTTCTTGTCCCGGAACAGCAGTTTGCTGCCGGTTTCGTTGAGCTCCAGCCAGTCGATCTTGGAGTCGTGGCTGATGGTGCCCAGATTGTAGCCCTTCACTAAATCCACTGAGGAGAGGAGACAAGGGTCAGCAGAGTCCACAAGTTTGATCAAACTGTCTGTTATTGATATGACCTCACCAATCGCTATGGTCTTTAAATCAATCAGATACGCGATCTTCTTGTTGTCTTCGACCCCCCGCTGCTTCCTTTCATTCAGTCGGACACTGAAACACACATTTGTGACATCAGATTGATGGGGGTGACGGAGCTGAGGGCACAGCGACGCTGCCCCGCCTCCGCCTCCGCCTCGCTGGCAGGAGAACCGGAAAAGCGGTGATCAGGAAGAGAAAGCTGTCAAACTACAGGGTTCAGCTGGAGGCCAGAAGCACCTGGGGGAACCTTCTGCGCCTCCTGACATTTCTGACAGGCTGAATATTTCAGAGGCTGATGTGCTGTGACTGCTGTGACAGCCTGCTAACTGCCCCGGAGGCTCAGGGCCCAACCGCTGCACGGCCGAACACCGCCACCTACCGGACAGGCCCGGAAGCACAGAACAGCGAGGACAACGGGGCTGTTACAGAAGCAGCTTCCACTTCAAAATGGAGAGAATAGATTCTCACAATTCAGAAAAGATAGAGGAATACAGAAAAGAACTCTGGCTTCAGTCCCGGGAACCTTATTGATTCACTTGTTCCTGAAACCATGTGGCTGGGCTGGTGTGTGCGCACCCACCTGATGAGATGAGGGTTCATAAACTCTGTTCTGACTGATCCCAGGACCTCGTTGTTGCCGTACTCCACCAGACTCAGCTCCCCGGCATTAAAGATCATACACACCTGACGGCAACACAGAGCAGCAGCAGCACAGGTGACGTCAACCACAGGAGGTGAGTCAAAAATGCAAACTGCTCCCTGAACAGATAATCGTTTACTCACTGTTTCATTGTCAAAGTAAAACTTTTCGTTTCCTCCTGAGCCAGGCCAAGAAACCTGCAGGAGCAGGAGAGAGCAGAGGGCAGGCGTGTTTGCTTGTTAGGGGAGGCATCCGTCAGGGTGTGCTGGAAGGGCTGTGGTCCCACCTCACTCAGCCTGCTGCTCAGCAGGTCTCCCAGCAGCAGCGTATCGGAGGTGTGAGCCACCAGGTAGCAGTCCTTGCCCATGATCTTCACTTCTTCTATTTCATATCCGTAATACGACTTGAGGACCACGCGCGTTCCCGTGGAAAGGTTCTTCACTAGAACCTGCAGGAGGACGAGCATAGACAATAAAACACACAAAAAAGAATAAAAATAGTCTAATTAGAGAAGACCAAGGCTGGAAAGGGCCCATCCTTTTCTTTTTATCTCTGCATTTGGAGCTTTTTCTTCTCCCCGTTTACCTGGTTCAGGCTGACGTAGGTGATCTCAAACTTGTTCTTATAGTTGGTTCTCCGTAGCAGCAGTCAAAGATCTCCACTCCTCCACACAGCGTTCCCTGACAACACACACACACACACGTAATCACAAGCTGGACGCCAGAGCCGGTCTTGTAAAGGTGGTTGAGAGCAGGAAGGGTGGATTTACAGCGCACAGGCGCGACCCGTCCTTCTTCCAGCTCAGACTGGTGATGGTGTACAAGTTGGGAATCTCTTTGGCTTTGGCTTCATCCCACACACCCCTCCTGGGAGCCCAGTTATACACCCGCAGCCTGTCGGACACACCAGGAGGAGCAGGTATCAGGGTGCTGCCGTGACGACCGGCTGGGGGTCCGAGCACCCACCGGTCGAAGCTGCCGAACACGATGGCCTGCCCGCTGGGGCTGCCGCAGGCCACGGTGAACTCCTTCTCCGTGGGGTCGCGGCTGTAGTCGAAGGTCTGCAGGAGGTGCCCGTCTCGGCTGTAGGCCACCACCTTCTTATCGCAGCCGCCCACCATGATGCTGTTTGTGGCCCAGGCCAGGGCGTAGGGCGGACACGGGTGCTTCAGCAGCTCCCCCTGGGTCAAGACCGCCCCGGTTAGACGGTTCACGAAGAACTTTGCTGGAATCCGCCTTTCGGTCTGGATTCTGAAGCTTCCGATGAGGAACAAGCTTCCGGGGGACCATCTGCGAGTACCTGCGACTCTCTCGAACCTTCGCTGTCGAAGAAGTAGCGCACCACACGGCCGTCGGCGTGGCCGGCGAGGAAGCCTTTACCGGAAACACTGGCGGGGGACAGACAGAAAGCACAGAAGAAGAAAACCGTCGTGGCCTTTGCTGCTCGGCAAAGAGACGTTGACCCGGTGCCGGGATAATCTGGGTTTACTTGGAAGCCAGCGAGATGACGCAGGACTCGGTGGTGTAGATGCTTGACGACTTGTTGGTGTGAGTGTTGGCTAAACGCACCTGCGGGACAGAGAGGGAGAAGGAGAAGGTGGAGGTGGAGGAGGAGGTGGAGGCGACGTTCAGTCCAGGCCTCCTAACACTCTCCTCCTGCTGACATACTTTTCCTTCCACCAACCCATAAACAATTCCGGTGTCTGAAGGCCACAGCAGGCAGGTCACAGCAGTCTGGAAAACAGTCAGAACAATGCTGGAAATGTTGCCTTTCTCATAAAGTTCTTAACGGCTAACGATCTATGAACACTGGCATCTTAGCAGAGCTGGTCCATCTTCACTCACCGTCTGAACAAACCTGTTGCAAATGGTTTTCTTATCCCCCCTAAAAGAGAAGAAAGCATTTATAAGTGGCGGGCGATTCAAAGGGACATGACTCCGTTGGCGTTACCAGTCCTCTCCTATCCTGTAGACGAAGATGACGTTGTCGGACTGACCGATGGCGATTTTGGTTGAGTCTGGAGAAAACGCCATGGCCGTAACCACGTAGCTCTGTTTTCCGTACTGTAATAGGAACACGCACCCTTCCGTTATTACCAGCAGCCAATGGTTTTAATGTATCAGACGCCTGATGATCCGAACGTGCTTGCTGTTACCTTGGAGGCCACAGGCTTGGTGGAGAACTTATCCCTCTTCTCCCCATTCTCATCGAACAGCAGAACCACTCTGTCAGCCGTGCAAACAGCCAGTTTGCAGTTATTTGGCGCCCAGGCCATGCATGCCACTCTGGAGGCACTGGAATCCTGTTTTACCCAAGAAAAACAAAACACGCACCCAGGCGCGTTTACGAGGTGAGCAGCTTGCTTCCAGGCGTATCTGACCACATTCTCCGTGAGTTCTGCACAAAACACTTCCAACACCTAGGTTAAATAATATACTTCCCCACAGTCTTTACATTAGGTCCGAGTATCAAATTGGACTCTAGCTAACTAAAAGCGCATCCATTAGCTTCGCGTTCCAACACGCAAAGCTGCTAAATAAGCATGCTGGTGAAAATACGGTTTTAAACCAGTTGTTACCCGATTACTAACGGTACTAAAATAATGACCCTACATGTTGCTGGGTTATTAACGTTATACATTCTCCGACAGCATTAGCTAGCACAAGCTAACTTACCTGAGGCTGTAAAAGCGTCTTTAGATACTTGAGTTGCATTGCAGTCTCAGTTTATTCACGTATAGAAAAGAAAAGTAACGGTGCTGGAATCAATGTTTTAACCAAAACTATCGAAGTCTGAGTCTTTGATGTTTAAACTTGTCCGTTGATTCCAGGAAAACACACCAGCGGTGGCTGGAGAGAGGACATCTTTGTGGTAAACTAAAATCATCTCCTTAGTTACCGTAAGGGCGGAGCCTGGCGGCGCATTTACGTCCTGACGGTAAATACGGCATTTTATGTTGAGAGTTAAAAATACTTTTTTTACTACATGTCAACAAGATTATTACTTATGTTGGACAATTTAAAAAAACATTTTTAATGTTATTTAAACGAAATTTTAAATAACCGTAAACAAAAGTGGAGATGCCGGGGATTGAACCCGGGGCCTCATACATGCAAAGCATGCGCTCTACCACTGAGCTACATCCCCGCCCGGTCAGCAGGTCTGCACGGGCACTTAAAACGTCACCTAACCCGGATATGGACCCAGGGTTTCCTTTATTTGCGAGTTCTGGACGCAAAAGAAAGAGTTTCAGGCAGCACAAGCAGTGTAGCTGTTGCGGTGTTAATTTATATCAGTTGAGATTATTTTAACAACCAGCTTAGTTGAAAGCTTTTTGTTCTCCACCTGACAATGTTGATATTCATAAAACCATAAACAACGGAAACAATCTAATGCCAGCGTGTATTAAAACGTTACCTACGCAGTCCTAGAATGACGTCAGAGTCAAAATGCGTCAAGTTTTTGCCGATATACCGGAAATCTGATATTCTGGCTGCAAAATAATGTGACATGTATTTTAGGTTTGTCTGTTCAGAGGTAACGTGAATAAAAGCTGTTGACTTTTAGACCGAACATTATAGTCCTGTTTTTCAAAAAGGCTAATTAGTTCTAATTAGTTCACCTAATACCTATTTCGGTCAACGTTTTTGCCATTTAGCTTTTATTTTCCACCGTAATTTGTTTTTCTTTTTTTCCAAATCCGTGACGTGTTGATGATGACGCTGACCTAAACTGATGCATTTCAGATTTACACGCTGTCTCTTTTATTTTGAAAAGCAAAGACCGCCCGGACGAAACTACCGGCGTGGGCTCGGGGTCCACTTCCACGCTGCTGGTAGCGTGTGTGGAACAGCTTGTCCCTCTCCTCTCGTCCGCCCGACCTGGAAAACATCGAATTTATTTTCATTTCGGCTGTACCCCCCTCATTTCCTCCGGATACACCAGAGGTTCGGTGGACTTTTGTCCGGTTGTAGTTTGGGTGGTTTTTTGGGCTCGTTTTCTCGCACCGTCGCGCGGCGTGTTCTTCACGTGGAAATCGCATCACTGTTGCGGGTCATTCATCAGTTGGGGCACAAGTAAAATCTGATCCACTATTTGAGTCAAACCATGGCAAAAATGGCAAGTTTGATTCTGGAGGACGGGGCGACTTTCAGGGGCCTCCTGTTCGGGGCCGATGTGTCGGTGTCCGGAGAAGTTGGTGAGTCCTCCTCTGGGTTTTTACCACCGTTGTTGCTCGTCGGTTCTCCCCTGATCTCGTCTCACTGTCGCACGTCGTGAGTTCTTGCTTAGACATCGAAATGTGTGTTTTTCCCAGTAAATCCAGATGAGCCTCGACGCTTATTTAGTGGTGAAGCGCCGAAACTCTGATGACTCTTCTCTTTCCCAGATACACACTTTACCTGGATAGACGTGTATTCATGTCCTATGTATGTTGTTATTTTAACTGCACCCATGGGTATCCCTGATGGCGGTGGTGGACGGGTTTTGGAGACATTAACGAACCTCCGGAGTCTCCTGAAGATTAGGCAACAAAGTTGTTTTTGCTGACAAAGCAGATGGAAAAAAAGCATTAAAAAGCAATTGCATGAATCCTGCCTCTAGTCCCTAATGGACTGATGTGCACAGAGGAGTAGCTCAGACCTTTTGGGACCACAATTCTGTGCAGATGTGTGTCAATCTCCTGTGTGTGTGTGTGTGTGTGTGTGTGTGTGTGTGTGCGCGCAGTCTTTCAGACCGGGATGGTGGGCTACCCAGAGGCTCTGACTGACCCGTCCTACCGCGGCCAGCTGCTGACCCTCACCTACCCTCTCGTGGGCAACTACGGTGTCCCGAAGGACGAGGACGGGGAGTTTGGACTCAGCAAGGTGGGCAGTTGTGTTCCCGTCACGTTGGAAAGGGGGATTTTGCGTGGCTGCCGTGTGGTTTTGGTGCGCTCATGCGTTTCTGCGTGTTGGGGTCTGCAGTGGTTCGAGTCGTCCAGGATCTTCGCGACTGCTCTGATTATTGGAGAGCTGTCGGAGGATCCCAGCCACTGGAGTTCAGCCAAGTCCCTGGACCAGTGGCTGAAAGAGCAGGGAGTTCCGGGACTGCAAGGTCACCAACCGTCTCGTTAGGATTCCACCAGATTGCAGAATAAATAGCAAGAAAAGAGATTATTTCTGAAAATGAAAAGAAGGGAGGCTGATTTGGGTTTTCTGACCCACCTGCAGGGGTCGACACTCGCAGCCTGACAAAGAAGATCAGGGAGAAGGGCACCATGCTGGGGAAGCTGGTTGTGGACGGAACTCCTGCGGAGACGGTGCCCTTCGATAACCCAGACGAGAGGAACCTGGTCCAGGAGGTCTCAATTAAGGTTTGGCTCCCCGATCCTGGAGGAGATCTTTACACTCGCAGGTTTCTTTCCTGCCCCTTTTGTGAGGACCCTTTTTCTTCCTTTGGTCCCCAGGAGCCCAGAGTTTTCAACCCCAGCGGAGGTGTGAGGATCACGGTGGTGGACTGCGGCATCAAGTACAACCAGATCCGCTGCCTGGCTCAGAGGGGAGCCCGCGTGACCCTGGTCCCCTGGGACTACCCGCTGGACAGCGCAGGTTCCACAGCCTGAGCGGAGCCCCGGTTCCTCAGCTCTCCGCCTCTGCCTCACACATCTGACCCCTCCTGGTTCTCTCTGCCCGCAGAGTTTGATGGCTTGTTTGTCAGTAACGGTCCCGGGGACCCCCAGCTGTGCCAGGCCACCATCAGCAACCTGAGGAAGGTGGTCTCTGTGGAGCACCCAAAGCCGCTTTTTGGCATTTGTCTGGGCCACCAGCTGCTGTCCTTGGTCATCGGATCCAAGACCTACAAGATGAAGTCAGTACAAATTCCCCACGTGCTCTAAAATGAGTGTGAGCGTGAATCCAGCCAGAGCCGTCACACTTGAGCCCGAGGAGCTCATTCCAGGCAGACCAATTCACTGATAAGAAATGACGGTGATAAGAATCAGAGTGTAACATGCTTCTTGCACTCCACCTTCCCTCAGAGCCGCGGCGTCACGCTGTTGATCGGCCTGAATAAACCAGCATATCTATGCTAATGAGGCAGATTCCTCGCGGAGCCTCTAGGTTTTAGGGTTCATCCGCTCGATCACCCCACGTCTTCCTTTCAGACTTTGGCCTTCAAATGGGAAAAGTCAGATTGGATGATGGATTTCTGGAAGAGGCTGAACTCTGCCCTCGGTGACCCCGATCAGGGCCGCCGTAGGACCAGCGTTCACGCCACGGTGGTGTGAACTCCAGAGTTTTGCTGATCTCAGCTGTCTGCCCCCCCGTAACTCTGACCGTAATCTGTCCCTGTTGGTGTAAAAGACTAAACAAACACGGCGGACAAGGTGGCTGGCTCTGCTCCGCTCCGCAGCGGGGGGGTTCTTTTCCCCTGAGACTCCACTCGTGGGGAATTTTCTCAGGCTCTGGTGAAGGTCGCGGTAGTCAGGTGCCGCTTCCTCTGGAATGCAGCTGTTGCATCCGACAGTGTCGGTGCAGTGGGATGAGAGGATCTGTGAAATCCGCTGCAGGCCTGATGGATCCCGTTTTCCACCTCTCGCCGCTCAGGTACGGGAACCGCGGCCACAACCAGCCCTGCATACACAAGGGAACCGACCGCTGCTTCATTACCAGCCAAAATCACGGCTTTGCCGTGGACCCCGACACCCTGCCGGAGGACTGGGACGTCCTCTTCACCAACGCCAACGACCACACCAACGAGGGCATCGTACACAACACCAAGCCCCTGTTCAGGTCTCCTCCCTCAGGCCGCTGCCTAGACGATCCCACCAGAACTATAAAACAACCTTGCTTCTTTTTGACGCCCTGCTCTTCCTCCTCCTCCTCCCCCTCTTCAGTGTCCAGTTCCATCCGGAACACAAGGCCGGTCCCACAGACCTGGTCGGCCTGTTTGACGTCTTCCTCCAGACTGTAAAAGACCACAAGGAGGGCGACGTTTCCAAATCTGGTACCAGTCTCAGTCTTTCAGAAACATTTGTTTACGTCTTTCAAAGATCTTTCGACCCCGCTAATTCGTTAGCATCTTCAGCTGGCTGCCGTAACAGGTGTCCAAATCCCGTTGTTTCTCCAGTAAAGCAGCGTCTGATGGACCACCTGGTTTACCCGGGTAGCCTGAACCCTGACGAGGTAGTCCGACCCAAAAAGGTGCTAATCCTGGGCTCAGGAGGACTGTCGATTGGCCAGGCTGGAGAATTTGACTACTCGGGCTCCCAGGTGGGTTTTAAAATGCAGGGAACAGCTGGATGCTTGGACTGGATGATGGTTGTTGCTGCTAGATTAAAAAACCCCAAAAGACCAGCGTGAAATGTATTCATCGTAGTTGATCTCTCTTTGTGTGTGTGTGTGTGCGTGTGTGTGTGTGTGTGTGTGTGTGTGTGTGTGTGTGTGTGTGTGTGTTTTAAGGCTATCAAAGCTCTCAAGGAGGAGAACATCCAGACGGTGCTGATCAACCCCAACATCGCCACCGTGCAGACTTCCAAGGGTCTGGCTGACAAAGTCTACTTTCTGCCCATCACACCGGACTACGTCGCCCAGGTGCTGTGTTTGCACAACCCAACAGAGGAAAATGGGCAAAATACGCAGAAAAACGCCAGATAAGCGCAAATTCCCTGAAATTTAAGCATAAAGTAAAGTGCTGGGATTCTGCTCTTCCCTTTATTTTGGCAGCGGGAGTCCTGTGGCCCACCTGTTGGAACCCAGGTCCTTTTATGACTGCATTCTCTGACACACCCTTCCCTCGTTTCTGCCTCAGGTGTTAAAGAACGAGCGGCCTGACGGCATCCTGCTGACCTTCGGCGGTCAGACGGCTCTGAACTGCGGTGTGGAGCTCACCAAGCAGGGGGTCCTGGAGAAGTACAAAGTCAAGGTTCTGGGAACGCCGGTGGCCTCCATCGAGATGACGGAAGACAGGAAAATCTTTGTGGAGAAAATGGAGGAGATCAACGAGCACGTGGCTCCCAGTGAAGCGGCGCTGTCTGTGGAGCAGGTGAGGAAGAGGAGCTGGTCGGTGACCTTCTGCCGGATCCTCACCGCTCTCTTTGTCCTCGTGTCCGGCGCAGGCTGTGGCCGCTGCGGAGCGTCTGGGCTACCCTGTTCTGGTTCGCTCAGCGTTCGCTCTGGGAGGTCTGGGTTCGGGCTTCGCCAACAACAGGGAGGAGCTCGTCTCCTTGGTGACCTCGGCCTTCGCACACACCTCACAGGTGCTGGTGGACAAATCACTGAAGGGCTGGAAGGAGATCGAGTACGAGGTGGTCCGGGACGCCTATGACAACTGCGTCACTGTGAGTAGCCACTTGAAGTGTGCACTTTTTCTGATTAATATCCAAACAATTGCTGGAATCCTGGATAACAGAAATAAGCGATGGGTGCGGCTCCATTGGAGAGCAAACGTGTGGTTGCTGATTGCGTCTCCCCGCTCAGGTGTGTAACATGGAGAACATCGACCCTCTGGGAATCCATACGGGAGAGTCCATCGTGGTGGCGCCGAGCCAAACGCTCAACGACCACGAGTACAACATGCTGAGGAGCACGGCCATCAAAGTCATCCGACACCTGGGCATCGTTGGGGAGTGTAACATCCAGTACGCTCTGAACCCAGAGTCCCATCAGGTACCGGCGCCGCGGTCCAAGATCACGCAGTCGTTCCTCATGTCCAGATGAGTTCAAGGCCCCGTCCCCTGTTTCCAGTACTACATCATCGAGGTGAACGCTCGCCTCTCCCGTAGTTCGGCCCTGGCGAGCAAGGCCACGGGCTACCCTTTAGCCTATGTGGCAGCTAAACTTGGCCTGGGCATCCCGCTGCCACAGCTGAAGTATGAGTTTCTGTCCTTTTTCCTTCTCAAGTCGGAGCAGGTTTTCTTCTTTTCGGTGTTTTCATTAACGCAGTTTCACGCAGGAACTCTGTGACCAACTCGACCACGGCCAACTTTGAGCCCAGCCTGGACTACTGCGTGGTCAAGGTGCCCCGGTGGGATCTCAGCAAGTTCCTGAGGGTCTCCACCAAGATCGGCAGCTCCATGAAGAGCGTCGGTACGTGGGGTGACGCGCCTGCGCTGCTGTCTCCGTCCGCCTGCATCTGATTTGAATGTTTGGCGTTGTGGACAGGCGAGGTGATGGCTATCGGCCGAAGCTTTGAGGAGGCCTTCCAGAAAGCTCTGAGGATGGTGGATGAGAACTGCGTCGGCTTTGATCACACCATCAAACCTGTGTCTGAAAAGGTAAACTACAGGACGGTATCGCTGTTGAATAAACCAACAAACGTAGCTCTTTCTCTAAGAGAGTTCCGTTTAGCGGGTAAAGGAACCGTGATTTGTCCCCCAGGAGTTGCAGACGCCGACAGACAAGCGCATCTTCGTCCTGGCCGCGGCCTTCAGGGCGGGCTACTCTGTGGACCAGCTGTACCAGCTCACCAAGATCGACCGCTGGTTCCTGCACAAGATGAAGAACATCACAGACCACGAGCGGCTGCTGGAGACTTACAACCAGGTGAGGCCCCTGGTGGCTGCGCCCGGCACTTGCGGCGCTCTTCTGTAACCTTGGGTCTGACTTGCCAGGACGAGAGCGCCATGCCTCCGGAGGTGATGCTGAAAGCCAAGCAGCTCGGCTTCTCGGACAAGCAGATCGCTCTGGCTGTGCAGAGGTGGGTGAACTCCTGGGGCGTGTGGGGGCCTTTAGGTGCTTGTAGGGCCCCGTATTTAGCATTTACCCCAACTGTGTTGCTTTCTGGGCGGCAGCACCGAGCTTGTGGTGAGGAAGCTGCGCCACGATCGGTCCATCCTGCCTGTGGTAAAGCAGATCGACACAGTGGCCGCCGAGTGGCCCGCCTTCACCAACTACCTGTACCTGACCTACCACGGCACCGAGAACGACCTGCATTTCAACGACCAGCACGTCATGGTGATCGGCTCCGGCGTTTACCGCATCGGCAGCAGCGTGGAGTTTGACTGGTGCGCCGTCGGATGCATCACTGAGCTCAGGAAGGTCAGTTGAATCCGTCTGCTGCTCGCAGCTTCTCTTTTTCTCAGTTTTTCCCATGAGGCACCCCATCCTGGTTGACGTGGTCAGATTTCACTTGTCGCCTCTCTTGCAGATGGGCTACAAGACCATCATGGTGAACTACAACCCGGAGACGGTCAGCACGGACTATGACATGTGTGACCGCCTCTACTTTGATGAGATCTCCTTCGAGGTGAGAGGCTCCAGCCACAAAACGCTGCCAAGGTCCTGGGTGCAGGTTTTTTGAGGAGGCTCCTGTGCTCAGGTGGTGATGGACATCTACGAGAGGGAGAACCCAGACGGGATCATCCTCTCCATGGGAGGTCAGCTGCCCAACAACATCGCCATGTCTCTGCACCGCCAGCAGTGCCGCATCTTGGGAACCTCGCCGGAGTTCATAGACAGCGCTGAGAACAGGTTCAAGTTCTCCCGCATGCTGGACACCATCGGGATCAGCCAGCCGCAGTGGAAGGAGCTCTCCGACACCGACGTGAGCGGTTTGATTTCAGAGCGCCATCGCTTGAAAAAGCGAGCTCTGCATCAGGCTTGTTCTCTGTTGGCAGTCGGCCGTCAAGTTTTGCCAAACGGTTGGGTACCCCTGCCTGGTCCGGCCCTCCTACGTTCTCAGTGGCGCCGCCATGAACGTTGCCTACAGCAACAGTGACCTTGAGAAGTACCTGAGCAGCGCTGTAGCTGTGTCCAAAGAACACCCGGTGGTCATCTCCAAATTCATCCAGGAGGCCAAGGTTGGGAAACCGATCTTGAGAACCTTTTCTTGAACCTTTTTTCAGCCTGGAAAACAGGGTAGTTCCTGGTGCTGGGCTTTGGAAAACCACTGGAGAATTCTCCCCCTTTCCAGGAGATCGATGTGGACGCGGTGGCCTGTGACGGGGTGGTGATGGCCATCGCCATATCGGAGCACGTGGAGAACGCTGGCGTTCACTCTGGAGACGCTACTTTGGTGACACCACCTCAGGACCTCAACCAGAAGACGATGGAGACCATCAAGATGATCGTGCATGCCATCGGCCAGGAGCTGCAGGTCACAGGACCGTTTAACCTGCAGCTGATTGCAAAGGTAGGAACCAACGCAACTCTCTGAACGTTAACCGGCCGCGTCCTCACCATCCGTCTGAAGGTGCGCGCTGCTGCGTTCTGTCCACCAGGACGACCAACTGAAGGTGATCGAGTGCAACGTGCGCGTCTCCCGCTCCTTCCCCTTCGTGTCCAAGACCCTGGGTGTGGACCTGGTGGCCATGGCCACTCAGGCCATCATGGGGGAGGATGTGGAGCCTCTGGGCCTGATGGCAGGAAAGGGGATCGTCGGGGTCAAGGTGGGTGATCCACGGCTGGCTGGCTGGCTCGCTCAGCGGAGGACAAACCTGGAACTTATCCTGTGGCCTCTCTGCCTGGCTGATGTCCTCCAGGTTCCTCAGTTCTCCTTCTCCAGGTTGGCTGGTGCTGACGTGGTGTTGGGCGTAGAGATGACCAGCACTGGGGAGGTGGCCTGCTTTGGGGAGAACCGATATGAGGCCTATCTGAAAGCCATGCTGTCTACAGGCTTCAAGATCCCCAAAAAGAACATCCTGCTCTCCATTGGCAGCTACAAGGTACCTGCGCTTGTTACTTGTTGGGAGGACGTGTTAGCGTGAACCTTTTTCAAGACGACAACCTTCCACATTTGGCTTTTGGAGAACCGATTGTGAAGGCTCCACGGGCCGGATTAAGTGGTTCACCGGGCCTTGTGTGGCCCTCAGGCTTTAGCTGAGACAAAACTCTCTTGAAAGCACTTTTTTCCTGATTTCTCTTCATCTAAACCTTTTGAAAATGATTTGTGTTTGCACACTGACAGAACAAAAGTGAGCTGCTGCCCACCGTCCAGGCTCTGGAGTCCCTGGGTTACGATCTGTACGCCAGTCTGGGAACCGCCGATTTCTACACAGAACATGGAGTCAAAGTAAAACACGAGTGGAACGAAGCGATGCTGATCATCAGATTCGTTTCTAAACTGTGTCTGGTGTCAGGTGACGGCGGTCGATTGGCCGTTCGAGGAGGACGACAACGGCTGTCCGACCAAGGAGAAGCAGCGCAGCATCATGAACTACCTGGAGGAGAACCACTTTGACCTGGTCGTCAACCTGTCCATGAGGAACAGCGGAGGGCGCAGGCTCTCCTCCTTCGTCACCAAGGGTTACCGGACCAGGCGCATGGCGGTGGACTACTCCGTCCCGCTCATCATCGACATCAAATGCACCAAGCTCTTCGTTCAGGTCAGCGATGGGTGAGCGCTGGGATAGGCTCCGCCCCCTCCCACCCTCCTGGCTGACGTGAACGCGTGTTTCCAGGCTCTTCGTCAGATCGGCAGGGCGCCGCCAGTCAAGACGCACATCGACAGCATGACGTCTCAGAGGCTGGTCCGTCTGCCCGGTGGGTGGTCCGAACCAAAACAATCCCGCCGTCTGGAGAGCGGAGCGGCGAAAACGGCAACCTGTGCGTCTGATTGTTAGGTCTGATCGACGTGCACGTGCACCTGCGGGAGCCTGGAGCCACTCATAAGGAGGACTTCTCCTCCGGGACAGCAGCAGCTCTGGCGGGAGGCGTGACCATGGTGTGCGCCATGCCCAACACGTCCCCCTCCGTCACCGACCCCACCACGCTGGCTCTGGTTCAGAAGGTACAACCTGCCCGGCGCCGCTGCACCGTCTCCGCTTTCATCTGGAGGAAGCTAACAGGGAGGCGGCTTGTTTGGGTTTTCAGCTGGCCAAAGCAGGCAGCCGCTGCGACTACGCCCTGTACTTGGGCGCCGCCTCCGACAACGCCGCCATCCTGCCGTCCATCGCCGGCCAGGCTGTCGCCCTGAAGATGTACCTGAACGACACCTTCTCCACCCTGAAAATGGACAATGTCTCTCTGTGGATGGAGGTAGGCAGACACCAGCTCGGTCATGGTGGAGCCGCTGCCAATATTATAATACCCTAATTTCTCATATTTGCGGCTACGTCAGTTATTTATTTTATTCACAACGTTGGATAAAATAACTAGGAACTTGCGTCTGACGTCATCGTATTGGACCGGCAGAGGCAGGCAGCGTCACCGTGGCAACCACATGTCGTTTACATCTTGTCTTGCTCAAGCTATGGCTAGGATAATATGGAAAAATAGTCAATTTAATTGTGGATTATTTTTCCGACAGTTAGTCGTCTCCAGGAATTCCTGGAGATCGTCTTTCTAGTTTTCTGTGCTGCTTTGTGTTGATCATCAAACTGATTTTGCGTTGATCATCAAACTGATTTTGTGTTGATCATCAAACTGATTTTGTGTTGATCATCAAACTGATTTTGTGTTGATCATCAAACTGATTTTGTGTTGATCATCAAACTGATTTTGCGTTGATCATCAAACTGATTTTGTGTTGATCATTAAACTGATTTTGCGTTGATCATCAAACTGCAGCACTTTGAGATGTGGCCCAGGCACATGCCCATTGTCGCCCACGCTGAGAAGCAGACGGTGGCCGCCATCCTCATGGTGGCTCAGCTGTACCAGCGGCCGGTCCACATCTGCCACGTGGCCAGGAAGGAGGAGGTAAACCCACATTTACTGCTTTTGTACTTCACAAGTCTGGTCACAAACATCTCAGATGTTCTCTTCTCCTCCCAGATTTCCATCATCCGAGCAGCCAAGCTGAAAGGCATCCAGGTCACCTGCGAGGTGGCGCCCCATCACCTGTTCCTGTGCGAGGATGATGTGGTGGAAATTGGCAGTGGGCGAGCGCAAGTGCGGCCCATGCTGGGGTCGCGGGAGGACATGGAGGCGCTGTGGGAGAACCTCGACATCATCGACTGCTTCGCCACCGACCACGGTCAGCCGCCGCGCCGCACAAGCCCAGCCGGTAAAAACCTCAGGGCCTGTTTATGACCTGGCTGGCGTCGCCCTCTAGCTCCCCACTCCCTGGAAGAGAAGAACAGTGGGAGCCCGCCTCCAGGATACCCCGGCCTGGAGACCATGCTGCCGCTGCTGCTGACCGCCGTCAGCGACGGGCGTCTCACGCTGGATGACATCATCAAGCGTCTGTACGAAAACCCGCGCAGGATCTTCAACCTCCCCGTCCAAGAGAACACCTATGTGGAGGTGCGTGTGCTGGGCTGGCGCCTGAGCGCTGTGGATCGCTAACCCCAGCCTGTGTTCCCCAGGTGGACCTGGAGCAGGAGTGGGTGATCCCTCAGGCCATGCAGTTCACCAAGTCCAAGTGGACCCCCTTCCAGGGTCTGAAGGTGAAGGGGAAGGTCCGCCGCGTGGTCCTGCGTGGAGAAGTGGCGTACATCGACGGCCAGGTGAGCAAAGACAGGCCGAGGGCCACCTGCGATGGCCGCGTTTGTCTTCTAAGAGCATCTCTGTGTCTGGCTCAGGTGCTGGTTGCTCCCGGTTACGGCGAGGACGTGAAGACGTGGTCGCCTGTGTCGCTTCTGCCCTCCGAGCCTGTCAAAGAATGTCCCAGAGTAAATATCAAAGCGTCCATAACCTGCAGCCGCTGAAGAACGTGAGTGACAGGTCTGTGTTTGTCTGCGACCAAGACTCCAGAACGCCCTCGGCCGACTCCGCCCAGAGAGGCCCTGATCCGGACCAGGGCCCCCAGCCCTCGACGGGAAGGCCGCTACCTGCTGATGCCTCGCACCCACCGCTCCTCTGATCCGGGATTTCCTCCAGGTTCAACACCTCCCGCGCTACTCTAAGGCAGCGGTCCCCAAACCCCCGGTTTAGGGTTAGGGGACCGGGACTTTACTTGACTTGCTTTAGTTAATTTTATTAAATATCTGAGACAGAACAATCTTTAATTTAAGGAGCACGGAAGGTTGTAGTCACAGCGTTTCCCGTTGCTCTCTGCAGAGATGCTGACCGTTGCCCAGGCGATGGTCGGCGGTGGCGACGGCTACGCCCACCCTCCTCCTCTGTCCAGGCTGTTGTCCCCACAGTCGGGACCAGGACCTGCAGCGGTGGGGCAGGCGTCCCACTTCCAGATGTCCCCTCTGCTGCACCCTCTGGTTGGCCAGCACATCCTGACAGTCAGGCAGTTCAGCAAAGAACAGGTGGAGCCCACGGACGGCAAGAAAGGTACATCAGTGAACTGATTTCTGTCTTACCGTGCTGTTCTTCTTTCAGCTCTCGCACCTCTTCAACGTTGCTCACACTTTGCGTTTGCTGGTCCAGAAGGAGCGCAGCCTGGACATCCTAAAGGTAGGTGGATTCTCCAGCAGGGGCCAACGCCTGAGGTGTTATCCTTTACCTGGTTACGCAGATGTTTGACAGTAAGCTAGAACAAATGAGCCATTTCTCTGTCCAGGGGAAGGTGATGGCTTCCATGTTCTACGAGGTCAGCACTCGCACCAGCAGCTCCTTTTCGGCGGCCATGCAACGACTGGGCGGCTCGGTGGTTCACTTTAGCGAATCCACCTCCTCCTCTCAGAAAGGAGAATCTCTGGCTGACTCAGTGCAGACCATGAGCTGCTACGCGGACGTTCTGGTGCTGCGACACCCAACGCCAGGAGCTGCAGAGGTGACTTTCAGCTGATGTCCAAGAGCCAAAAGCACCAGCTCTGACAGATTTTAGGACTATTTTACAATCAAACACACCTTTGAACTACATGTTAGCAAAACAGTTTCGACAAGATCCCTTTAGTTAAAGGTTAGGGTTAGTTTAAACTTTAAACTGAACGCAGCCCTGCACCGCCACCTAGCGGCCAACGTGTGAAACGAGGGTTTGATTCGTTATTTTCCTGCTTGTTTAACTGAATGATTGACTTTTTAGATGAGCTGTGTTCTGTAACTGCATAGCTCTGCTGTTGTTCTTGGTTTCAGAGCGCCTCGCGTCAGTGTCGTAAACCGGTGATCAACGCCGGGGATGGTGTCGGGGAGCACCCGACCCAGGCGCTGCTGGATGTCTTCACCATCAGGGAAGAGCTGGGCACGGTCAACGGAATGACGGTGGGTGAGAATCAACTAGAGCCGGCCCAAGTTCACTCAGACTTATGTTGTCGCGTTTTTTCCGTGACAGATAACTATGGTGGGAGACCTGAAACACGGCCGGACCGTCCACTCCCTCGCCAAACTGCTCACACAGTATCGCATCACGCTGCGCTACGTGGCTCCCAAAAACCTCCACATGCCGGCAGAAATCATCGACTTTGTGGCCTCAAAGGGCATCAAACAGGTGTGTGTGTGTGTGTGTGTGTGTGTGTGTGTGTGTGTGTGTGTTGAGATGATTAGCAACCTACGTAATTGTTTCTGGACGCGCGTCTTCTTGTCTGCAGGAGGAGTTTGACAGCATCGAGGAAGCTCTACCCGAGACCGATGTGCTCTACATGACGAGGATCCAGAAGGAGAGATTTGCATCTGAGGAGGAGTACAAAGCTGTGAGTAAACGTCAGCAGGCCGGAGATACGACCAAGGGTGGTTTTGTTAAACTGCTGCTGATTCTGCGGTAACATGAATCAAATGCTCCTTTTGCTCCTTTTGCTCCTCTCAGTGTTTCGGTCAGTTCATCCTCACTCCTCACATCATGACTGTAGCCAAGAAGAAGATGGTGGTGATGCATCCGCTGCCCCGAGTCAATGAAATCAGGTCAGCTCACATCAGCAGCGTCACTTCCACTTCTTTTTCATCTCTCCTATTGCTCTTTTGTAGAAAAGTGGTAAAGTAGCACAAAAAGTATGATCATTTCCTCAAAGAAGCCACTCTTTTCTTTCCTCAGCGTGGAGGTGGACACAGACCCGCGGGCAGCTTATTTCCGCCAGGCAGAAAACGGCATGTACATCCGAATGGCCCTGCTGGCCACCGTTCTGGGCAGATAGATGTGTGTGTGTTCCAGATGAGAAGCTGCAGCACACACACCTGCAGCACATGCAACATTGCAGTAGAGGATCTGTGTTAAACCAGCATTCCGTGTCTTTGGACCAACAAGTTTCACAGCATCTTTGCTGTCTTTAGTTACCTCCGTTGTCATTCCATTGACTTTACCTGTCATGTCACTGCCACTGTAAATGTTCCACCCTGCGTCAGGCACTGTTTTCTACTCTGACTAAAACTCTTTTAGACCAACTGAAATTGTTGTTGTCAGCTTCTATACCTGGACTCTGATCAGTGTCTACAGAAAAGGACCAATGTATCTGGACTTTGGTGTTCCTGCTGTCAGTGTTTGGGGTTTTATTTCCCTGAAAACCAGATCATGTGTATGTGTTGATGAATGTGGGGGAAGCAATAAAGAAGGGAAAAGCGTTTCGGCAGCTGCCGAGGTGTCAAATGGCCTGATTTTTTGTTTAGGTGAGAAACGATTGACGCAAATGTCACCCTTCTTCTGTGTAGTCAAAGAGGGGGGGGGGGGAATCTAGATATTAATCAAGGGGATCTTCAAACTATCTGTACCTACACAAAAAGAAAAAAAGGGGATTCAAATTTCCAGGATCTGTCACGGACATTGGCCTTGATAATCGCGTTATGGCAAAAAAGCCTCCAACCCCAATAAGACACCGCACAAATTTAAAAATATTGGTGTATTGCTCACAATCACTTAACACTTGATTTAAACAAAGACATTATTTTTTTCAACACGAATGTAACGAGAACAATGCAAACAAGGACATGGAAAAAACAGCCTTATCATCTATTAAATCTCCGTAATATATTTACAATATTTATTTAGGAATCTCTCTTTGTGGGGGGATGTGCAGTTATTTTAACTGTCCATTCAAGTATTGTTCATCAAGTTTCTGAAAATGTGTCGGCCGACCAAAAAAATATATTTAAAAAAGAAAAGAGGTCTGAGATCTCAGATAAATAAAGGGGCCCTCCTGCCCCCAAAGATAGGGTAGGGCTAGTGTTAAATTTTGTGTTAGGGTTGGGATGAGGATTTGGGTTGATTCCAACTCTAACTCCAACCCTAACAGCAACCCTAACCCTACCCTAAACCCAACTCATACCCCAACCCTAACCCTAACCCTAGCCCTAACCCCAGCCATAACCCTGCCCCAAAGTTAGGGTAGGGCTAGGGTTAAATTTTGTGTTAGGGTTGGGATGAGGATTTGGGTTGATTCCAACTCTAACTCCAACCCTAACAGCAACCCTAACCCTACCGTAAACCCAACTCATACCCCAACCCTAACCCTAACCCTAGCCCTAACCCTAACCCCAGCCCTAACCCTGCCCCAAAGATAGGGTAGGGCTAGGGTTAAATTTTGTGTTAGGGTTGGGATGAGGATTTGGGTTGATTCCAACTCTAACTCCAACCCTAACAGCAACCCTAACCCTACCGTAAACCCAACTCATACCCCAACCCTAACCCTAACCCCAGCCCTAACCCTGCCCCAAGGATACGGTAGGGTTAGGGTTAGATTTTGTGTTAGGGTTGGGATGAAGATTTGGGTTGATTCCAACTCTAACTCCAACCCTAACAGCAACCCTAACCCTACCCTAAACCCAACTCATACCCCAACCCTAACCCTAACCCTAGCCCTAACCCCAGCCATAACCCTAACTCCAGCCCTAACCCTGCCCCCAAAGATAGGGTAGGGCTAGGGTTAAATTTTGTGTTAGGGTTGGGATGAGGATTTGGGTTGATTCCAACTCTAACACCAACCCTAACAGCAACCCTAACCCTACCCTAAACCCAACTCATAGCCCAACCCTAACCCTAACTCCAGCCCTAACCCTGCCCCAAGGATAGGGTAGGGTTAGGGTTAGATTTTGTGTTAGGGTTGGGATGAGGATTTGGGTTGATTCTAACTCTAACACCAACCCTAACAGCAACCCTAACCCTACCCTAAACCCAACTCATACCCCAACCCTAACCCTAACCCTAGCCCTAACCCTAACTCCAGCCCTAACCCTGCCCCAAGGATAGGGTAGGGTTAGGGTTAGATTTTGTGTTAGGGTTGGGATGAGGATTTGGGTTGATTCCAACTCTAACTCCAACCCTAACAGCAACCCTAACCCTACCCTAACCGTGACCAAAGGAAAGGTTAGGATTAGTGCTAGGGTTAGGGTTTGAGTTTGGGTTGGGGTGTGGGTTGGAATAAAGGTTTCGGATAATCCCAATCCAAACCCCAACCATAAATGCAACCCTAACCTTACACTACAGTTAAACTAATCATCTGTTATGTTTTGGATTTTCCTCGAAAATGGCGGATTTTCGGACGGACCCTAAAGGCGTCCCAGCTAACGTCATCATTCCCGGAAGGAGAATTGGCCAATCAGAGCGCGCCGGCGCCTGACGCGTACTCGGAGAAAACGGTCTGGACGGCCGGTGCTGCTCGGCTAATATGGGCCTTCAAATTGGGAATTAAGCCTCTAAATCAGATTTCTCTATGATCCAGCCAGCCCTACAGCGAGATTTAAACTGTTCCTTTACAACGAGGTAAGGCCTTTCCTTAACTCTTAAGCTAACACGATGTTAGCCAACCATGCGCGGTTGTCACGGCCATGTAGCAGGAGGACCTCCATTCAAACGATTGTCACCTTAAATTCAGCTGTTTTAAGTCAGTATCAGGTTTACTGCGGGGCGAGTGACTGGATAAAACGTAAACATTGTGTATATGTAGGTTTTGATGCGTGACAGTGTCGATCGCAGGGCTGCTTTCTAGAGGGCGGAGGTAGCAGGTTGTTACGGTCCTTGTGTCGAGATACGCGCCGAAGGCGTTCCCAGTGAAGCAGAAATGACGTTAAAATCGGCCAACCTTCAGCAAGAAGACCGTGTCCATGAACACAAAGCAGCGACAGCGATGAGTTGGATGGCTTTAACGGGGCTTTGGGTTAGGGTTAGGGTCTATTTTGGGCGCTGTGGAGGCTAACGGCGCTTGTTAGCATGTAGCCCGATCAAACCGACGCTGTCACGTCCTGAACACTTTTACCCCAATAAACTTTTCTAAAATACCGCATTTTAAACTATTACGCCGTCTAGTTGCACGTACCGTGAGGATAGCGGGTTGTCTGGATTAGGAAAGAGAGAAACAACGAGCGGAATGAAGGAGAGTCGTGAAACGTGAGAATGGAGCCCAGAACCGCTTATTTATGACCGGACAGCAGAAAGCAGCGAGTGCAGAGAGATTAGTGGAGGATTAGAGCTCCACAAGGACGACGCAGACGCCCAGGAGCGGCTCCATCCTGCCCGGTGCGGGCCCCCCCGACCTCCCGCGCCAGCCAGCCGCCCCGGGACCCGGCCCACCCGGCCCGGGACCCGGCCCACCCGGCCCACCCGGCCCTCCTGCAGCTGCTGGGGGCTCTGCAAAACCCAGCAGACGTCAGTGTTTCAGCCTTTATTTCTCTTTCATTCTCTCAGGCTGGCCCTCGGCCCGCCTCGTGACCACGGTCATGAGGGTTCTCAGTGGGCTCCTCGGTCCTTCCATCCAGAACCTGAAGCAATGAGAATTTAGTCCAGCATCTTTCTGGGGGACTTTTGCTGCTCACACTTTATTCTCTGCCATAAATACACACTTTGCACCTCAAACCTGGGTGAAATCGTATTTTTGGAGTCGGCGCTCTCGCCGTCGCCCTCAGCTTTGATGAATTTTCCTGCGTTGTGTATTTTGGGAACAGATCTCAGAACAGTCTCAGACTTTGGTGTCTTCACACGTGAATATTCTTTTCTAAAAATACTCTTTTCATCCTGTAATGTCTAAATATGGACCAACGTGGCAGGAGAGGCGCTTCCTGACTGGTTTTAATGGTTTGCGTGTCCTTTACTGGGGTCTCCACTGGTTATTTGTCTGCACTTGAGAGCAGATGGTTTCCTGTTTACCACAAGTTTCTCTTTGTCCGACCAGCACAATGCTCCACAAGCCTCTGCTTGTTTATCTGAAGCTGGTTTCACTGGTTTCAGTGGAAGCTCTGGGACACAGACGTGCTCTCCAGCCTGAACCTTAGAGATCAGACACGCGAGGCTGCGAAGCTCCGGTCCAGCTGTGACCTGCGGGAACGGCTGAGTGCAGGTAAATACCTGAGGAAAGCAGCAGACTGGTGCTGGGTCAGACCAGTCCGACCCTACTGGTTTTATTGGATCATTAACGCTGCTGCAGGCAGCTTGTTTGTCCAACAGGAGGATCTTCACTAATTGGCTGTGTGAACGATGCAAAGCTGCTTTTCCTGTGCTGCTGCTGGTGCTCACCTGCAGGTGTGTGTGTGTGTGTGTGGGGGGGGTCCACGGCTGCCAGAAGCACGCGTGTGTGTGGAGCAACATCCATTATCTGATGGGGCGTCTGCCTCCACACACCTTTTCTGAAGAATGTCTGACTCTCAAGGATTTCCTGGAATTTCTCAAGGGTTTTTCTTTTCCAGCTGTGGTTTGGGAATATTGGCAGTGTGACTTCATTACATGTTGTGAGCACGCGCGTGTGTGTGTGTGTGTGTGTGTGTGTGTGTGTGTGTGTGTGTGTGTGTGGTTGGGGCAGCTCTCTCTGACATGGGCTGATAATCTGTGAGATCAGCAAAACGTAATCTCCTTTAATCAAGGACCCAGGCAGCATCATTGGGAGGCCTGAGTGTGTGTCTGCTTTTCACTAGCCAAGTGAGGACATTTAGCTTTGATGTTAGGGTAAGAGTGTGTGTGTTAGAGGTGGTGGACCGTGTCTGTGAGCTGGTTGTGTGGCGATTTTGCAGAAAGATGTTATACACTCTTTAACAGAACTTTCATTCATTTCCCTGCTTTCCTTGCCGTGTTTCCATAGTTACCAGCTTGCTACTTCCTGTGTCGCCTGGGGAGAGCTGCTAACAGACGTGTTGTGGTCCCACCCGGGTGACGAAGGAGGGCCGGTGCAGACCCAGGCTGACGCTGTGGGTTCGAACCCTCGTTCTTTGGTCCTTAACGTAATCTGTGGTCACATGAAAGGTGTCGGCTTCCTGAAGCACAACCAGACCGACGTCGCTCCAGGAAACAGTTCAGGAAACAGTTCAGGAAACCTGCAGCAGAGATGGTGTCCAAGTACCTGGTCCAACTCAGTCTGTGGACTCGTTAGAATACACACACACACACACACACACACACATTCAGTGGTTTATTCAGGGATTACGGCTTTAATCCTGGTTGTTTTAAAAGGAGGCTGAACAGACAGAAATCTCGTCTTTCTTCTTCTTCTGGAGATCTTTGATCTCCAGATCATCGACCTTGTTGGTTGACCTGAACAACCATACTGTCAGACCCTCGCCTGTCTCCACCCTCGCCTGTCTCCACCCTCCTCTCCCTCCAACGCCGTCCAACCATGTCCATGTCCCTCCGCCGACAGAGGTGAGCCATGGCGGAACCCAACGCGACGCGTCCCCAGAGGAAGATGTCCACGGCCGGGGAGAGCGTCTACAAGGTGCTAGGCCTGGAAAAAGGCGCGTCTGCGGAGGACATCAAGAAGGCGTACAGGTGGGAGCGGGAGGCGGGGTTCGCCTGTCCCGGACAGGTGACCTTCTAGTCGTTCCGGGATTTGATGGACACCACGCTGTTCCTCACACGTTGCTGGGTTTGCCCAACAGCGCTGGTAACTGCGTCTCTGGCGTCTCCTCACGTCTCTTTCACAGAAAGTTGGCGCTGAAGTACCACCCGGACAAGAACCCAGACAACCCAGAGGCGGCGGAGAAGTTTAAGGAGATTAACAACGCCAACTCCATCCTGAACGACGAGGCCAAGAGGAGGATCTACGACGAGTACGGCTCCATGGGCCTCTACGTGTCGGAGCAGTTCGGAGAGGAGAGCGTCAAATACTACTTCCTCATGTCCAAGTGGTGGTTCAAGGTGGGTCGGCGTCACGTTCCCGTCCAGGACCGGCCTCCGTTTCCATGGAAACCTGACGTTGCGCCTCTGCTCAGGGCCTGGTCCTCTGCTGCACCTTGTTCACCTGCTGCTGCTGCTGCTGCTGCTGCTGCTTCTGCTGCGGCAAGTGCAAACCGCCCGACGACGACGACAACTACCAGTACGTGGACCCCGAGGACCTGGAGGCCCAGATCAGAGCAGAGCAGGACGACGGTGAGCGGTCGTGAATGGGCGTTAGCGTTAGCGCAGGTAGCCGCAGCAGGAGCGCTGGTGCACGTCAGGCTGAAGAAAGCGTGAGAGGAGGCAGCGTTTCCCTCCGGGCCACGCAGGAGCCGACTGTGCAGACTGGAACCCTTCTGTGGCTAATGTGGTTCTTCTTCTCTTGTGTTTGATTACTGGAGCACGCGCACATTCTCTGGCGCTCTCTAAAGCTGTGGGCGGGGCTTGAAACGCCTCGCACCGAGGCCAGATCAGGAAGGGCTCAGAAAGCAGCTGATTTGGTGGCTGCTGAGACCTCCGGCAGCCACCAGGGTGTTTTCATGCTCCAGCAGGTTGCACACTTATCTTGGGCCAGCCGGCAGCCGGCCTGGCTCCAGACGGCCCCGAAGGTCCCAGCCAGCCCGTCCCGCTGGCCATGGCCACGCCTCCGGCCCAGACCCAACCTCCGAGCAGCCCTGCAGCCCAGCAGCCCTCCGAGGAGACCCCCCCAGAGTCCCAGTGACTCGTAAGAGCCCCCTCCTCCTCCACCCCGCTAGGTGTGGGTGGTCCTCCTCTTGTTGTGCACAATCAGAACCCGCCCTCACACCGGCACCGTCCAATCACCCGTCCCTGTTTGTCCTGTCCTGGTCACACGGCTGCCTTCCTTCATTCATCCCCTCTGCTTTCACCCCTTCATCCATTCAGCTTCTTCTGACCCAGCTGACCCGCGTCCACCCGGCGCTGGGGCGGCCCGGGTCCCTCCGGGGGGACGCTGGTGGCCCCCCTGACCGTGTGTCCCTCCCCCCCCCTCCTGCCGGGCCTGCGCCGGGAGGCGTTGACTATGCCCGGCTCTCTGTTCTGCTGACAAACCATGCGGGGGGGGGAGTTGTTGGCAACCTCCCCCCCCTCCTCCTCCTCCTCTTGTTGTGCACCATCAGAACCCCGCCCCTCACACGCCCTCACATCCAATCACCCGTCCCTGTTTGTCCTGTCCTGGTCACACGGCTGCCTTCCTTCATTCATCCCCTCTGCTTTCACCCCTTCATCCATTCAGCTTCTTCTGACCCAGCTGACCCGCGTCCGCTCGTCCTAACCGCGTCCACCCGGCGCTGGGGCGGCCCGGGTCCCTCCGGGGGGACGCTGGTGGAGCCCCTGAGAGTGTGTCCATCACAAACACTCCTGAAGGGACTGAGACGGGCGGCGTTCCCTCTGACCGGCTCTCTGTTCTCCTCCAGGAAAGTGAGCCCCCCCGTGTTGTTGGACCAGCAGGAGCCGGCGGGGGGCCCCGCCGGGACCTTCCAGGCGCTGTCCTTGTTCCATAGGTCCTTCCTCAGCAGCTGGTTCTGGTCCGGCCACACGGGCGAGGCGGCTGCCGGGCCGGGCCCCACCCCTCGACCCTGACCCATCAGAACCCAGCGGAGGGGAACCGGGGGGGCATGGGCCAGCCTCCACCATCAGCACCCATCTTCCTTCATCAGCTGGAGCACTTTTCCACACTTCCTGTTTCCTCACCACAGCTGGACCGCTTCCCGCCAACACGGAGTCACGTGACCTCGGTCTGGGAGGAGCGGAGGAGAACCCTCGGGTGAACTTTGACCTCCAGCTGCTGGGCCGCCGACCGAGGCCCCCTGCTGTGGTTCCGGTTCTTTGTTCATTTTCAGAAGATCCCAGAAATGGCGTTGGAGGACATTATTTATTCGTTCTCAGAGTTCCCCGTTGGAGCCAGAAGGGCGGGTCCAGGGGGGGTCTGGGTCCAGAACAAACGGGCTGTGTGGAGCTTTTAGGTCGGTCCAGATGGTTCTGCTGCTGGTCACTTAGGTGTTTGGATTCAAGCCCAGAAGCTCTTCTGCTTTCAGTGTTGCTGTTTTCAGCTGGACCAGCGGAGCAGAATCCTGGGTTCTGGCCACAGTACCAGCTAGCAGAACCATCCTCCAGCTACGTTTTTGGACCTGTTTTTGGTTCCTGAGAGCAGCCAATCGGTCCTTTCGCTCCTCCTCCGCTTGGACTCTCCCGGGTCGACCTTCTCCGCTGCTGTGGTGCCTTGACCCGTCCGTGCTGTTGCATGCTCCTAACCTAGACCCAGATCAACCGGGTCAGCGGTTCTGACCTTCCGCGCCGCAACTCAGCCCGTTTGACAGCCGGCAGGTTCTGGGAGGAGGTTCTCCTGGCTGGCTTTGTGGTTTCAGAACCAGTTTGGGTCACAGGTGGGGAGATGGTTGGAGCGAGGTTTTCGCCCTCGGAGAGAATTTTCTTTTCATCATCTGAAACGCAACCGAAATCTGCAAAACTGCGTCCAGCAGCACGATGACGGGCCAGACCGGACCTGGCGGAGCAGCCCTGTGCCGCTACGCTAGCCGCTAGCTCGTCTGATCCAGGGACCAGACCAGGCGAGGGCGTTGGACCAGCAACCCAACCAGCTCCACTTCCACCTTCAGCCAAACCTGCGGTGTCAAAGGTCACAGTTTTCATTTTCCCAGACATGTGAAATCCACAGTGACGCCTGAAAGAAGGCTAATTTATTATTTTTGTAGCTCTTAAATAATCGTAACAGAGATCAAATCTCCTCCTGTTTGATCTCAGACCTGAGCATCTTTTTTTAATAATATGATTTTAATTGTGGCATCGTCGAGGTTTGAGTGACCTGTGCTGACCTCCCAGCCTCATCCTGAGCCTTGCCATAGCAGCTAGCGCGGCGCTAACGGGACACTCGGAGGTCAACGTTTCTGTTCTGGCTGCCATGAAACGGGAAGTTTGCATGTGGCCGTGGACGAGCGGTGTTTTCCTGCACACCCTCGAGGTTCCCGGTGGATGAATGGGCTGTTATGAGAAGCAACCAAATAAAGAGGAGGGTTTTTGTAAACTTCCCATCTTCGTTTGTCTTAAATGAGCATTTTAATCATCAACAACTTATTGAAAATTCTTCCCGTAACTGTCCCTAACAGCAGGAAGTGAGGTGTTTGCTGCCAGCGACCTTTGGTGCCTGTCACCTGCAGGTCAGCTGATGATGCTGCTGCTGATGATGACGAGGCTCGCGGGTTCTTGGTCATGTTGGTGCTGAACGGTGAGCAGCAGCCTGGGAGCCGCATGCTAACGCCGAAGCCCTGAAATAGTCTCCTAATCTGGTTAATGTCTTAGTCTGATTAGCTGTTGCCTCTGTTGATTAGCAAACTGCCCAACGGTTCCCTCTCCAGCAGGTGACCTGGGTCTTTGTGCTGAAGGTCAGAGGGCGAGGACAGCAGGACAAGGTCACAGGGTCAGACGATTTGTTGTATTTAGGCCATCGGGCTGATACACTGGATGCAAATCAGATTACGCCCGTTTGATAAAAGATTCCCAAGATAATTTGAAGATTTTTTGACCTGAGAGACATAGTGGTGCCGAATACTTCAGTCATTTAAACAGAAATCCAGATTTTTCCCTGTTCTCCTGAAGAACAGCCAGGCTAACTCAGCGACTCGTCCGGGTCTCTGGCGCCCCCCAGCGGCGGCTCTGCGTCTGTGGTCGCGCTGTGTTTAGAATTTAAGAAACATCAAATCAAAAAGACTTTTGTCGGTGTTATTTATGCCTTTATTGTATTTCTATGAATTTACCTCAAGCCACACGTGTGTTTCTCTTTGGTAGCTGGAGGTGAGTGGAATAATAACAGATGAGCAGCTCTTTATCTAAACGGTTGGCTAAAGATGCCGAGCTCAGTTTCTCCTGTTGTGACACAGTTAAAAAATAGCTGAGCAGTTCATGTTGGTGACCTCAGAGATGTTATATTCATCAGGCCACGTCCCTCCTGAGTATCAAGCTTCATCCCAACAATCATTCGAACCCCGACCGACGGCCTTCCTGCTGCTCGGAGGCTCCTCAGAGCCCAGAGACGTTTGATCATTCCACCTAATTGGGACTTTTTCTCAACAGAACATTTTATTCAGAATCCACTGAAACCATTTATGTCAGGTTTCAGGCTTTCCTCAAACCTGTCATTCAATCCCACAATGTTTGAATTTATGTTTCACAGTAATTGTCAATAATTTGACTGCTCTGATTTTAAATATTTGGATTTTTTTTCGCAGAAATTCCTAGTATTTTCAGGCTTTTTTCAGTTTGACTTGAACTTCTGTGTGTAGTTAATGAAGTACTTGTTTGTTTTTATCTTCCTTTTTTGAAATGATTCCATAGTTCTGGAGTAACTGAAGCCATCGCAGCTAAAATTAGCTGCAAGCGTGTGGCTGCTGTGGGGCTGTGATGGGGGTCTGGGGGGCTTCACACATGCAGCCAGTGGGATTAAGGGATGAACAGCTGGGAAATCCAGCCTGAAAGAGCCACAATTGGCGCCGCAGCAGGCAAACCGACTCAACAACCCGGAGGAGACTGGAGGACGTTTGCTCAAGTTTGATCTCAGAGTGAAACCTGCTGTGGCCTGATGAACTTTGCTCTGGGCTGCAAGCCTCCATCAGCAGGCAGCTCGGGCCCCGGCGCCCCCAGAGGAACCGCCATGGAGAACCTGGAGAAGCAGCTGGTCTGTCCGGTGTGCCTGGAGATGTTCTCCAAACCTGTGGTCATCCTGCCCTGCCAACACAACCTCTGCCGCAAGTGTGCCAGCGACATCTTCCAGGTGAGCTCCTCCTGGGCCCGTGCTGGGGCTTCATCGCCACCGTACAGCTTGCAGCATGTTTACGGCAACATAACTTTGATTTACTTCCAAGTCAAGTCAAGTGAGCTTTATTGTCATTTTCGAACATATATAGCTGGTGCCATACATATTGAAAACGAAACGTTTCTCCAGGACTTGGTGCTGGGTAGGACAACACAAAAAGACAACAGGGCTACACAAAGACAGCATGGGTCAACACGACATGTAACAACAGGACGGGTACATAGACGGGCAGGAATAAAGAGGGGAGTAGGGTGCAGATATATCGGAATAAAGGGCAGGCTACAGTGCAAATGTTGCGCGAATGTTGCGCAGAGTTCGTGGGTGATCACAGTAAAGTGCCAGTGCGTTTGTAACATTGTAAACTTTGTAAACATTATACCCAGTAGTAGTGTTAAGGCAGCATAGGATGATTTGTGCAAACCTTTATCTCTAAAACCAGAAAATTAGCAGCAGAATTAAATAATAAATAATGTTTTCGTCGAAGTTAATTTAAAAACAGTTTGTTTGACCCTTGTGTGAACCTGATTAGTTGCCGTGAGTGTTTTATATATTTGGCCACCAGGGGGCAGCGTTCGCCAGTCGAGCGGCGGAAAAACATTTTACCAAAGAAGAAGAAGTAGAGGAAGACCATTAATAGAATTATCTGTTCATTCAAAGACAACAACGAATTAAACCCGTCGCACAATTGTCCGTTAAAACGCAGGAAAACGTATTTTAAAACTTTTGGTGATGACATATTTTGTTGGTCGAGCATTTTACTCGCCAGAAGTAATTTAAACTGAGAACCCTTACTCCGTGTCGGTCGTGGTCTCCCAGGAGGCCAACCACCCGGGTCACTCCCGTGGATCCTCCGCCGCTGTGCTCAGTGGAAGCCGCTTTCGATGCCCCTCCTGCCGCCACGAGGTGGTGTTGGACCGCCATGGCATCTACGGTCTGCAGAGGAACCTGCTGGTGGAGAACATCATCGACGTGTACAGGCAGCAGGAAGCGGCCAGGTGAGGGCGAATTAAACAGGACCATGGAAACATTTCTGCATTTCTGTAGAATAAAGACAACAAACTCAACAGCCGTAAGATTATGTTTAACTGCAGGTAAACTAAAATATGAACGTCTAGTTGAGTTACCAAAGTTGCTTACTGCAAAAATTATTAGGAATGGTAGGATGAATAGAGCTTTAAAGGCTTGTAAGAAAATATTTGCACAAGATCTGAAGTTATATTAATCTGCTATTGCACATTATGTTCTGAGTGTTTTTGTAGTTCGGAGATCCGCCGGTAGAGGGCGGCGTAGCGCTGTGCGCTGGCCCTATTTAATGACTGTACTCCTTTATTTAAGAAAGAAACTATGTTTAGATTTAAAAAAAAATAACACGTCACTGAAGCGAACGCAAATTTTATGTGTAATGTCCTGAAAATAAAATTTTTCGGAGCTAAAATTTAAATACGATCACCTAACCTGAACATGTAGAGAGTAAAAATTGGTTCTGGATTTCAGCTGATACTATCTAAACCAGACAGACAAGAAAAGTTTGTTGTTTGTTGTTGTTGTTGTTGTTGGTTCAGCCCAGCAGCCCTGAGCTGATGAAGATGTTCGTTAGAGACAGATGGATTCTCCTTTTTCTCTGTGGGGGCTAAAAAAGGATGACAAACGTTTTGTTTTGTGGTGAGGAAAGTTTTTGTCGGGCTTTACTCATCGTGCTGCTCACAAACGCCCACGTTTGAGTTGTGGTTTGAGAAGTTTTGCTCTGTTTGTGATGATGATGGTGTGCGATTGCCGTGCTGACACACTGGTGGAGACACAAACATGTGAGCTAAAAACGCTGCTGGTGGAATCTCACCATCTGCTGACGTCACAGCTGGGCTTCTGCCAAATCACAGAAACAGTGAAAGGCCAGAGAGAAACATTCAAATATGAAACGCACTTGTGTCCTTCTGGTGTTTGCAGGCTTGTGGCCATGAAGCCGGAACAGCCGCAGCAGCTGTTGTGTGAAGACCACGAAGACGAGAAGATCAACATCTACTGCCTCTCCTGCCAGACGCCGACCTGCTCCATGTGCAAGGTGTTTGGGAAACACAAGGACTGCGACGTGGCTCCGCTGGACAACGTCTACTCCAGGACGAAGGTACCAGTCACCTGAAGCTTCTGGCCTAGCTAGAGGGTCTCGGTTCCACTGCAGCCGCTCCGGTTTGGTGCCCTGACTGCTAGCGTAGCTCGCTGACTGGGCGGCGCTTCCCCCCCAGTGGAGCTCTAACAGCTCCAGTCTTTTCATTCACTTCTGTTCTTTTTGGTTTCTCCTCCTCCATCTGTCGTGAAAACAGCTTCGCGGCCCGTCAGAGTCGGTTCTTCTGGGAGCAGCAGAGTTTGTTTAAAGGTCAAAGAAGCGTCCAGGAGAGCAGAACTCTGAGCTCCAGCATCAGCAGGCACCACGGTGGCCTTTTTCTGCTCTATTTTTAAATCTCTCCTTCTCTCACCGTCTTTGTAAAAACGACACCAGACAGATGTGACCTCGTCCACTCACCCCAGTGGGATATTTTAGGACATTAAAGGGAAAATTACTTGTTTTTTTGAGGGGTTTATTTTAAAATTCTGACACCGTCTCTGCGCCGCTGGACGCAGGCCCTATTTTTGACGAGCTTCACGTGGTTCCTTCACACGTGTGGACTCCCGGCTGCTTTGTCAGGCTGTTGGCAGCGTCCGGCTGGTTTCTGAGCAGTTGGCCCTGCTGGCGTTCCGCCGCCGTCCTCGCCATCTCTGATTCACTCGTCTGAAGTTCACGCAGGGGAAAAGTTTCACGCCGGCGACATTTGTTACTTCATCAGCACAACAATGAGAAATGTCCGCCAAACGGGTGCATTCTGGGTGACTCGCCGCGCGCGGATGACACATTTCTGCACTTTTGTGGTGAAAAAGTGATGTTTTCAGGCGAACGTTGGCGCTCGGCTTCATGTCGGCCATGTTTGGCGCTTTGCAGACGGAGCTGAGCGACGGGATCGCCGTGCTGGTCGCCAGCAACGACCACGTCCAGGAGCACATCTCCCAGATGGAGGACATGTGCCGCACCATCGAGGTGAGCTGGGTTAGATCTGAGACCAGGCTGGCTGATCCCACCTTTGACCTCTGACCTCAGGAGAACGGAAAGCAGCAGCGAGAACAGCTGGCCGGCCGTTTTTACCGCCTGGTGGCGACCCTGGAGGAGCGCAAACAGGAGCTGGTGGGGCTCATCAGCAAGGAGCAGGACCACAAACTCAAACGGGCCCGTTCGCTCCTCCGGCGCTACCGCGAGCAGCTGGAGGCCGCCGTGGCGCTGGTGGAGTCGGCCATCCGCTCCATGGAGGAGCCGCACATGTCTGCCTTCATTCAGGTGGGTTGTCGTGGTTACCTAGGTAACCAGAGACAGTCAGACGGTCTGGGAACATGCTAGCACCGTGAGCGTCAGGTGATGACAGGTTTATGGTAACACAGCTAATAAACAAACCGGCAGTTTCTTTTCCTCCCGCTAATCCTACATCTTTTACAGGAGAGATTTTTGCTTCCGCGGCTGGAATAAAACTCAAATGCTTTTTTCTTCTCTTTTCTTGTCCTGACAGAGTGCCAACGTCATCCTGGAAAGGTGAGCGAGCCATCCGACCTGCGATCAGCATCAGAACCGAACCGTCGGTGCAGTTTTCATGTAAAGTTGAGTTTGGAGCCGTGTGGAGTCCAACCTGTGATCATGTGATCAGGCCCAGGCGCGGTACATCTTTAGGGTTAGGGTTAGGTTAACTGCAAAGAAGCAGTTTAAGTTTGAAAGCCTTTGAAATGGTTTAGGAGGATATTTTGTGGTCTGCTGTCAAACTCAGCGTCCGTTTGGCCCCGTAAACCCAGTTAAAACGCGGTGATTGTGGATCTGCTGTGTCTGCAGGATGGCAGCCGCATCCAGAACCTCCAGCACAGAACGTCCAGAACTGGGTTACGAGAACATGAACCATTTCACCGTCGACACCGAGGAGGCGGCCGCGGCGCTGCAGAGCCTCCACTTCTGCTCCGGTTGGTTCCGTCCGTCTTCATCCTGTCTGGATAAACACAGATTTCAGTCCAGCTTCCGTTTGAACCAGTTGATTCCGTTAAATCTGGACTAAAGTCACCTGCGTGTGCACGTGCGTGTGCAGGTGTCGAAGATGATGAAGAAGCTGAGGAAGATTCCGAGGTCAACGTCCCATCTTCGTCAACAGTCTGAGGTCAGCTGTCTTTTTAGCCCCGCCCCTAAACTCATCTTCTGTTTTCACCGTCGTTAATAAGAGCAAATACACTAAATAAGCTTAAACCATCACATTTTAGAGCAGCAAACTTCCAAAACATGGGATGACCAGATTTTCTAAATAAAAGTGGTGTCTTTTGTCTCATTATCTCCGTGTTTCTCGGCCTTCTCTTCCTGAGCGTCTTCCTCGCTGGAGTCCCGCTCGTCTCCAGCTCCCTCGGACAGTCCGGCGGCTGCCGCCACCTGCCGGCGCGGAGGCGCAACTACGGCCACACGCTCCAGAGCGCGTTCCCGCGGTCAGAGGTTGCGAGTCCGACTCCCACGAACATCTAAAGCTAAAACCCAAAGAGCAGCAACGTCTCTAGCCAATCATAATCAAAGCAGCGCGTTTAGTTGGACTTTGACTTTTATTAGAAAATATTAAAAGCAAAAAAAAAGGTTCTGTCTTACTGACGACAGACATGAACACTTATAGCAAACTAAACCTGGAACATTTGAACCTACAGACGTCTGCTTTATTGAACCGACCAGAATGATTCAATAACAGCAAATCAAATAAAAACAGCTTTGGCTTGATTTTGTCCACTTTTGAACCCTGAAGAGAATCAATCAATCGGAACACTGAGTGACTGAAACCGACATTTTGGTGGCTAATGGGCGAATATTCATGCAATTTGTCATTCATTTCGTTTCGTTTTGATCAGCTTTGAGGTTCCAAAAGTACAGTTTGGGGTGTTTGCAGCGAGTTTCTGACAGACCTAATGACACAGGTGGGGGCGAGTCGCGGGATTCGGCACCAACTGTGGCTCCCAGAATTCCAGCTTCACTTCCCGACCTGCTCCAGGATTTCACGGTTGATCTTCTCCTGCTCCCGCAGTTTCTCCATCTCCGCCCTCTGCATCATGTTCCTCAGCAGATGGAAGGTCAGGTCGATGGACAGCGGCGGCTCGTCGCTGCGCTTCAGCAGCGGCTGCGGCTCTTCCTCCTCCTCCTCCTCCTCCTCCCCCCGACCCGCTGGAAGGAGGTGCAGCAGCTCCGGGCTGCTTCTCTGGAGTAACTTCAGGATCAGGGCGTCCAGGAGCCCCGAGGCGGCGCCGTCTCCAGCCGCGGCCGCGCGCAGGAGCATCTGCCCCAGGTGCTGCGCCTGGGGGCGGCCGGGCTCATCCGGCCAGCCGGGGAGGCTGCGCGGTCTGCCGGCGGCGGGGCGGAGCAGCGAGGAGAAGAGCAGCGAGGAGAGGAGCAGGAGGAGGGGAGCGGGCCTCATGTCCTACAAGATGTGCAGAAATGTGCAGAATCAGAAACCCAAACTGGCGTCAGGTCCTGGTCCAGAGGAGAGCCGCCAGTCCAAGACGCTCCTACCGGAAATCAGCAATAAATCCTGCAAACTCGCTCCCGTCACCATCTTTATCCATCCACAGAATCAAACTTTCAGCTTTAACTTTCCTACATATGCAGCAAACACGCACTGTAGCACCTGTGGACATATGTGTAACATGCAGGCAAACGTTGAACAATAAAACTGAAGTTTGAGGAGCGTCAAGAATCCGCAAGACTTCACAAATGTTACATCAAACTGTCGCTAAAATCAAAACTTTGCAGACGCGGCAGCCGTCGCCCAGTCACGTGACCCGGCTGCAGCTTCGGATCGGAACCGGACTCACCGGTTCAGGTGCAGAAGGGATGTCGGTGCTCGGCCGGCGGCTCTGAGGTCTGGTCCGGGTCTGACGTCTCTGCGGGGACGGACGGTTTTATCCGCGGCTCTGACGTCAACGCGTGCTCGGGAAAAGAAAAAGGACAGAAAAAAAGCGGTACCAGAGCACACGCGCACGCGTTTCAGGTGTTCTGCTCACGTCTTTAATCGAGTCCGGGATGTGTGACAGGAACCTTGGCCGAGGTTGGGCCCCTGGCGTTAACAGGGACAATTCAAACTTTATTAGCTCAGGTTCTGAAACAACCTCATAGCCCAAAATGTCAAAGGTGTCAGTATAAAAAGTAGCCACATTACACTTTCTACACTAACTATAAAAATGTCATTTGCAATGTAGTAAGAGTTAAAATACATCTTTTTCACAGACTTTTTAGAAAGGTCTCCGTAAAGCTTTGAGAACTTTGTTAAATTAACAGTTATTGAGGTATATAAAGTAGCGGAGACAACACACAACCAAAACATGAATAAACGTTGTTCAGGGTCGGCGACACGCAGGCTGTCGTACCGCCGCCGGCCGCCAGGGGGCGACATCCGCACTGACGTCACACCGGCGCGTGGACGAACGATCGGGTTCCGGACATAAATGTTTACTTTTCAGAGACATTTCAAAATAGATTTATGTAACAACGTCTATTGGTGGTTTAATAATATTCATGTAACCAGAATGCAGCGTGCGTGGTAAACGTTAGATGTCGATCATTTTATCTGAATGCTTTTCTGACCGACGATGCAAAAGTAATCGCAGACATTAGATGCATTAGCTAAAACATCAACTAAAACAGCAGCTAATATGAACACACGACTGTTAAGTTGAAAAGAAAATGTGCTAACAACCAGTCCTGTAAACGCCAAAGTTCTGTTGGCGAAATTATGTTACCGTGCGACCTCACCTCCTCAAATAAACCGTAAATGTGGACTTTTTAGTGTTGCTTCAGAGTGGACGAGTTTGTTCTCTCCAACTTTGGGGCTCAGATGAGTGGAAATCTCTCTCCCACCGTCCGCGCTCACATCTTGTTCGCCTTCCAGGTCAGGTAGGAGTTCCAACCGACGGCGACAACCTGGACGACGGCCAGCCTACGACCGAGGGTTCGTTAAATCTCAGAGGCAGAGTCATCTCAGCTGAGAACAAACTGTTGTGTTGTAAACTTCCGGCATGAAGCGCCGGGGTCGTTTGTTGACTCAAAGACGTCGCGCACGCGTGACGTCATCAAACGGCGCCGCGGCGTCACTCACCGGTGATGCAGAGGAACGAAGTAGAAGTTGGCGATCTGGACGGGGGGCCACAGCTGGAAAACAGGCCCCAAAGGCCGTGTTACACCAGAAAAAAAGGATTTAACGGCTGGTGTAACTGAAAAATGTTGGAAAAAACTTACGTAGTAATTTGAGATCAGCGCATCCGCGTAGTCCTGTCAAATACAAAAGTTTGAAAATGTATTTAGATGAGCGGTGGGAGGTGGATGGATGGATGGATGTGGGTGAATAATAAAGAACCGAGATTGAACAGCTTGAACAAGAATATAAACTGACCAATATCACTTACGACTGATGCTAATTAATAAATGAAAATAAAAACTCTGGCAAAAATATAGATTCATTTTGTAAGACTGGAAAAGTGCGTGAGTACATAAAGGGAAACAAAGATGAGATTGGCTGATTTTGAAGGTGTGTTTAACGCAAACACACACACCTGTGTCCTCCACACACAAACTAAACCGCTACCAAAAACTAAAGGTCAGCCCATCTTGACATATAAAAAATTGGTTTTACTATATTTTTTGGTTTCAACGCTCTCAGGGTCACATGAAGAGTTTATATCTGTGCAGGAGAAATGTCAGAAGCCCTAAATCCAGTTTTTACAGTGTACAAGAGTATTTTATTTGAAATAAACGGAGGATTTCATCATTTTCACGGCTGTGCAGGACAAAACCAGTCAAACAATCCACCTCCAGTACTGGGCGTTTCCATGGTGATGCTGATGCTTTTGAATGTCCAAGAGACACTTGTGGACAATCTGGTGGATGTGTTCCTGCGACTCTTAGAAGGACAATTCCTAAGTCTTACGTTTGTAATTACGTTTTTTCTTTTTTTCTATTTTTTAGTAAGCAGATTATGTTGAACTTTATTATTTAGACATCAAAGGACAATCAAAGAGATTGTGCAATGTTTGTCTAGGGTTTCTGAGGTGGTAGCGGCTCATCTGGCATCTGTTTTCTGTCTTTCCTGACCAGTTTGGTCCATGTGTCTCTCCCTGTGAATAATTGATGGTGGGCAGGTGCATGCTGGGAAAGCAACACGGCCCCAGGCGGCAGCGGGCCACGGTGAGCGCTCACCTGGCACACAAACACGTGCACGCGCACACACATGAAGCTATGACTCATTCTGGTGGCGCCGTCGCAGGAAATCGATTCTAAGAATAAGAACGAGGAGCAGCGATGGAGGTCAGGCAGGTGAGCGCTCATTCACCTGAGCAAACAGCCTGCTCGCATCAAAGGAGATCAAAGACCCGACACAAACTCACAACAGGTTTGTGGGAATTCAAGTTCTGTTCGTTTCTAAAAAAGGAATGGGACATTAGTCTGAAACTTTTCATGAAAAACTCCCCTATCTGGTCCACGTGTAAGCCTGAACCAGTGAAAACGTGTTTAACGTGAGCGCTGCCGCTCACCCGCTGGAGTTTGCCGAGGTTGTCCTCCACCGTCAGACCGTTGACGGCACCAGAGACACAGAAGAAAGCTGCCAGGAAACAGGGAGCGAAGCAGAGCTGCAGAGAAAGAGGGATGAGGGTAGAACACACACGACAGAGAGCGTTTCATTAGTGCAGTAAAGGAACAGTAAAAAAAAACCATCTGAGATGTGACCTGCTTTTTATTTGTTACCTTGATAGTTGGTTTTAGGATGGAAATGCCAAGAATGTTCAACTACTTTTACTATCAAATAAAGAGTATTAAGTGTTATAACTGTACAACTAAATAGAAATATTCACTAATTGTGTCACAATCAAAGGACTAACTGTTGCCGTGTGTTAGCCTCCTGCTAGCATCCAGCAGCAGCAGGTGATTTGGGTGCTTCTCTCACCTGGTCCACCAGCATCTTCTTCATGGCAGCACTTCTGCTCCCACCAACCACCAGCCTGTCCAGCACTTTGTACCAGCTGCCGATCACCGGACCCTTAATCCGATAAAACAATGGTTCACTCTCAGGGTTTCGTCAGTTTCATCTCCGACGACCCGTTTGAACCGGGATGCTGTCCAGGAGCCGTAGCCATGACAACACAACTTACCACAAAGAAGAAGCCGATGCTCATCATCTTGGCCGTCCGCCGCATGTTGTGATGGGCAACGCCCCTCCTCTCGATCAGCTGTTGGGAGATGACGTCCCCGACGCCCACCAAAGACCCTGGGACAGGCAGGAGGTGCATTCGGTTTCCTCTAAAGACGTGGGACTTTTCAAACGTTGAGTTCTTTATTTTAATATTAAAGAACCATGATTTCTCACTGATTTTCACGTCAAACTTCAAGCAACATTTATGTCTACAAAACGTGGGAGGGATGGTAAAAAATCTCATAAAGAGTGAGGCAGACAATAAATCACAAGAAAATAAAATATTGTTAAAACTCTGACAGGGATGCTGATTTTTAACTGTCAAAATTATATTCATCATTTGAGAGTTTATTTTGTCATTACAAAACAGTCTTACAAATCGTTTATTATTATACACTACTTTACTTTTAGTCGTTGTTGGTGTTGTTTGGGAATGAAATTCAGACAATGTTAATGGTCACAGACAGTTTGTAAATAAAGTTGAAACAAAATGTCTCGAGTCACGCGTCTGGTGAGCGATGGTTCCGCCTAGCGGACACTAACCAGTATAGCAACCTTTAGAACTTCAAAATGTAATTTTATTTAAAATGTTGGTTTAAAATAATAACTCACACATTACTAACGTTTTTAAAGAACCATTTTAAGAAAGCCACTACTGAGGACAGAGAAGGCTTCATTTTTGTTCAGTTAACACGGACTTTCTCTCCATTTATGGGAGATTTTTACCTGCTGTAATTTTCTAGTCTTTATTTTTGTGATTTCTACTTTTGTCTGACAGTTTAAACATAAAGACTGTAGCTAATATTTATACAGCTACAGGAAATATATTTTGCTCAGGAAAAAAGTAATATTTTATTTATATAATAACAACTATAATACTAATAAAGGTAATATTGATAAATTGTTGTCGTGACGTTTGTAAAGAGTGTAGAAAAGAATCTTTTTTTAAAAAAAAATCTAGTAAACCAGCTGGGATTTCTGACATTTCTAAAGTTAGAGGCCTGACTGGTTTTTGTCCACAAACAAACTGGTTTTTGGTCAAAGTTCTCACTTCGGACAACCCGAGCTGGTTCAAAGGTTGTGTGTGTCGGACAGATGAGCAGCTACGTGCTTTTCCTACCAGCAGTCACTATCTGCACCGTCCACGGGTACCTGGACATCAGGGACTGGTATGCTCGCCACAGTCCTGCCATCCTGTCGTCAGAGCGGAGAAAAGCATCAACCACCAGTTCTGATGGTGAAGAACACGGAAAGCTTTTCATTTCTCCAACAACCGTCCCCGCCCGCCGGCCGACAACGTGATAAAAATCAAGCAACTCCCAATGAGCGCCATCACGGAGTTAATTTAAGATTGGAAATTGTATTTCCGGTCTCCTAAACGTGTTCTAAGATGATCGATACTAAAAATCAACTGATGCCATTAACGTTCAGGGGAACATGTACTTGAATTATCACTAAATCTAAATCTAAGCGGCTTTCTCTTCACGCCGAAGTGAAGCAAGTTGTTTATGTAAAAAGAGCATCATATAGAAAATCCTAAAAAGGATATTACACTCTTTTCTAGGCGTATTTCTGTATTCTGCCACGTATGTTAAGTTGTGGAATAACAGCGAAAACTTTAAAACCGTCGACTTTGATGCTGTTCACGGGACTCACGTTTACTTTGATATCGGATCCAAACCTCCAGATTTATGGCCACGACGAGGCTGCAGCCGCGTGGACCTGCAGAAACCCGCAGGTCAGGAAGGAGCCAAGTAGACGAAACTGCATCATCGACGCAGTTTAATGGTTGCTGCTGCCATTTCTGTTTGCCCGCCAACACAAGTGAGGATGATAAGACCACAGCGTCGCGTCCTTAGACGCGCACATCGCCACAGGTTTTAAGGCATTTGACCATCGGAATATTTAAAATGTGAGAATTTAAAAGCGCTACATGCCTGTTTACGACCCCGGCTCCAGTCAGCTGCTGAGGCATTCAGGGCTCCGGGAGGCTCGGAATTTCATACGATAGACTTTTACTGCGGTGAGACGGAAAATGTTTGGTGTTTTTCTGGAGGTTTGAGACTAATCTGTAGAAGAAAATATTTATTAATTAACAGTTTATTCATAAACGCAAACCTAAAATTAAGCTGTTTTTACATATTCTATTTTTCTTTGCTAGCGCACTAGACGACATTTACCTAAATTCAGAGTTCGACGTGATTCATTGTTACAAAGACCGTTTCGGCTATGTGCACTTGGATTTAAACAAAAAAGTCCTACTGGGGCTTCTAAAAACTGCACAATAATCGTGAATGTAATAAAATCCGACAACCTGCTAAGGCGGCACAGCACATGGGGATGTCGTCACTTCCGCTGTAAACCAGAACTCAGCGCTTGCGCCACCTGGCGGAAAAATAAACGATTACAGACCGACTTCAGGCGAGTTTTATTCTTAACTAAAACGACAGGAAACTGGCTCCAAACACGAGTAACCCCCAATAATCTGCCCTCCACTTGGTCACCATCCCTGGACCTTGTAACAGCTTACTGTGGCTTAAAAGACAAAGACAATTAAAAAATGTCAACATTTCTACATCTGGTTTTTCCACCAGCTTTTCCTCGTCCAACTTATGGAAAACAATTAAGAACACATGACAACATCTGAGGTATTGAGGCACATTTAAAGTCAAAACACAAAACACAATAAATACAACAAAACCTCTAAAAGCAGCAAACATGACAGAACAACACTTCTGAACACAAGTGCTGCTGACAACGTTCAACAAATGTCACAGTTTGTTGGCTAAATTAATGGTAAAGACAAGAAAAGTCATTATAAAATGAAAAGAACCCCAGAAAAACAGACATAATACATTTTGTTTTCAGTCAATTGTTCTTCAAGTATATATTTTTCCGGTTTGCCGAGGTAACACTTTAGGTTTTAGCTTTAATGAAACAAAGACCAGCTAACTGCTAACCGGACCAGAAGCACCAAACGGGACCAGGCGGCTGGTTTTTATTCTCACCTTTCCTCTCTGTTGCCGTAGTGACGATTTTCTGTCAACCATGAGGAAGGTGGCTCCAAACCCTTTGACCGCCAATGATTTCTTCTTTTCGGTTATATTTCATAAACGTTGCTGTTCTTTACCGATAATTTTGACGAAAACCAAAATCTTCTGAGAAAAGACCAGTTGACGTGCTCGGATTCGCCGACGGAGCGGCTGATCAGCGGAGTCACAGATGAGGATGATTTCCTGCAAAATCCTGCAAAAGTCTTCACACGGCAACAAAGTTCCTGGCACAGGCGATGACCATGACCACGTTGGGCAGAATATTCCGGATTACTGTAAACAGCCGCCGTCTTCAAGTAGTGAGGGGTCAGGGCTCTTTGGCCCGTCTCCATGGCGACCAGGCTCTCTGTACCACCGGTCTTCAGTAGTCCATCCCTTCATCGCTCTCACACCAGTCGGAGGGCGCGTCGGTGCCGAAGTACCGATCCCCGAAGTTCCCTGTGGAAACGGGAGAAGCTCAGGTGAGACCAGTCCATCCGGGTCCAGGTCCAGGTGTCCTCCCCTGGTCCGAAAGGGCCTCACCGATGCCCGGAATGATGTGGAACTGGTCGTTGACCTCCTTGTCCACGGCGGTGCTGATGATGCGGACTCTGGGGAAGGCGTAGGCCACCGAGTGGACGCCCATCTCAGCCATGAGCAGAGACAGCAGGAAGATCTTGTCCTCCGCACGTCGTGGTCCTTCAGGTCAGGCAGAGACGGAGAGGAGGACCTCAACCCCCTGGCCAGCTCCTGGACGGAGGCTCGGGTGTGAGAGCTGCGGACCTACCAGCAGGACTCGGATGGCCATGAGCGCCGCCGCTCCCGTGGAAACGGTGCTGTCCATCAGGATGACGTAGTCTTCGCTGATGTCCTTGGGGAGACGCAGGTAGTGAAGCTGGGGGGACATCAGCATTAGAGAGGGTGAGGGGAGGATCAAAGGTCAAAGACGACTGATGAGTCACATGACCCGAGGGCCTTAAACACCTCCGGTTCTCCGGTGTCATGGTTGGTCTGGATCAGCATCTTTCCCAGCCGGATGTCTTTGCAAACGGCCATCAGAGCCTGCTCCATCGTCTCCCCTGCCCTCAGGATGGAGACGCACAGTGATCTAACACACACACACGCACACACACACACCTTGAGAGGCAGGAAGGAGAGGGCATGTTCAATCAGGAGCCTCATTAACCTCTTAGAGTAGAAAATAAACTCGTCTCTGTTTGTCTCCTTGTTTCTGCAGATAGTAAAATAACATCATGAGCAAAGAAAACGATCAGAAACGTGTGTGTGTGCGTGCGTGTGTGTGCGTGCTCCGACCTGATGATGGTGTGCATGCCGCGGACCTGTGGCGTGCTCTCCATCACGCTCAGGGTTGTGGGGAGGGGCTGCCCCTGGTGGGCGGAGGCCAGGGCGGATCTGGAAGACGGAGGGATGGAGGCAGCTCAGACGGAAGGACCAACATTTGGACTGAAGCACATCTCCATGACAACAAGCTGGACCTCCAGAAGCACCAGCAGAGGCGCCAGCGTCCGCAAACAAAGATCTGCCAACAAGGCACACCAGGGGAGCTGATCCCCGCTCAGCTGACAGATGGTGAACGGCCTTCAAACACGAGCGTAAACACAGCGAAGAGCTTCTGCCACATGCTCGGCTCCACACCATGCACCCGCTCCCGCAGACGTCTGTAAAACACAGCCAGGGTTTGTCCCTCGTTTCAGATCTCTGGGTTAGCGCTGTTAGCTTGCTGCGGAGCCAGCAGGGCTCCAGAAGCCTGAGCAGATTAGAGGAGCTGGTTTAACGTCAGCAGCCTCTCCGGGTTTCCCCGATTTAGGGATGTTTTACAGGAAACTGCAGCTTTCACCGACACCTTCTGTTTCCCAGGCTCCTCGCCGTGTTCAAACAGTGGCCATATGTTACAACTCGCAAAGACTCGGGTCTGCCAAAGCGGTTCAAGCATCAGCATCAGCATCAGCATCGTTTAGTCATGAAATGATGAAGAACAGTGAGCGGTGAGAGCCTCACATATCCCAGCGCAGCTTCCTCTGAAGACGACGGTCAGGATGAAGAATTCAGGAAAAAGACAAGAAGAGACAGAACTATGAAGGAGAGGAACAAGTCTGGTTAGAGCTTCACTCATTCGGGCCTGAGGAGCCAAGCGGTTTCTAATAAAACCCAGCAGGTCTCCTGCTCCTACTGCTGCACCTTCACCTGAGCTTCCACCCCGCTGAGAGACCCCTCACACCACAAACGCATCACCTGGGTCAAGTTTAGATGGTCCAGGGACGGAACCTGGATCCTTGAACTACTGCCACGGTTTAGCCACAAAACAGGCAGCTGATATTTAAAAGAGTGACGGGTGGCAGCGTTTGTGAGGATCTTTGTACAAAAAAGATACCTAATGGAAATGAAAGAAGACAATTATACTGCATCTCTCACTCTCACACTCACTCACACACACACTCACACACACACACACACACACACACACACACACACACACACACACACACACACACACGGTGGGATGTACTAAGTTGTTGATTAGGTTTAAAGACGCTCTGGTCTCTAAAAAAGCAGGAGAGAAAGAAAAGATAAAGAAGGTGTATTATAAGAAAGCAACAGTCATACCTCACAGTGATCTCACGCTGGAATGGTTACACATCATTCAGCCGGGCGGGGAGGGGGTGTGTGTGGGTCAGAGAGGCACGTGTGTGTGCAAACACATGGGGGGAAACATGAGATAAAGTGCAAAATAAAACAACGCAGACAAAGTGACACATCAAGGCCAACTAAAGGTCAACTAAACTCCCTTCTGGTTAATGTTTATTGGTAAAATCTAAATCTTATATTTCAGAGGGACCGAGCACTGTTTGTTGTGCTAACATAAAGTGACTGGCATGTGTGTGAGGGTGTGTGTGTTCAGTGACAGCTATCGTCTCAGGATCAGTTCACCAGTCTAACCAGCAGAGGGCGCGAGTGTGCGGACACTGGTGAGCAGAGGCCAGGCTGCATTTAGGTGCAACCCTGGTTCCAGACAGGCTGGCTTCTCCTTGACAGCTTGGTTTGATGCTGACTAACCATCCTAACCCTAACCCTAACCCTAACCCTAACCCTAACCCTCCCTGGAGGACTCCTACCTTCTCCAGCTGACTGTGAACATGCTGGACAATCAGATCCAGAGCCACAAAGTTTTCTCCACCTGCGAGACACAAAAGCAGCCTTCTGTCAGACGTGGTGGCTGATGGGGTCTGGGAGGAGGATTCCCGGCAGCTCCAGTCCAGACCACACTCACCTCTGGGCACCACGATGTCAGCTGACTGCACCGTGGGCTCGATGTACTGCTCAAATGCCGGTTTCACAAACTTATTGTACTGCTTGATGATGCCGCCGATGTCACGCCCACGGTGGGAAATGTCCCGCTTGAGCCGCCGGATGAGACGGATGTCAGAATCCTCGTGCACAAACACCTTCATGTCCAACAGCTGGCAGACAGGAGGAGGAAGAAATGACCAAGCAGTTGTTAGCTGGGCGCTAAGAGGAGCGGGAGCGACTGAGAGGAGGAGGGAGCGGCTGAGAGGAGGAGGGAGCGACTGAGAGGAGGAGGGAGCGGCTGAGAGGAGGAGGGAGCGACTGAGAGGAGGAGGGAGCGGCTGCAGGCATAAGTCAGCAGCACAACCAGCCGCTGTCGATCTGACGGCTGAGCGACCCGAGAGCAAAGGCTGCTGGGTCGCTCGGCCGTCCGCTCCTGGAGCGACAGCCGTGCCGTTCCACAGGTTCAACAGCAACACGGAGGCTTTACATCATTTTCCACCCCGCTTCTTCCCCCCGGTGTGGAAAATGGTGGGTTTTTAACATGTTTTCCTTGGACGGGACGTGAACGTGGCAGATGATTTGCTGCCGTCTCAGAGCAGAAATCAGCTCTAGAAGCACCAACGGACAACAAGCAGCAACGTCATTAATCACAGGCGAGAACGGCGTCATTATCTGACTCAGAGGGTAATTAGATGCACAGCTGGCTCTCAGGGGAGGCTCTTATCACCACGGTCCAGCAGACACACACACACACACACACACACACACACAGAAAGAGGCACACCTCTAGGACCACCAACATGGACATTTTCATCGCATCAAACCAGATTTCTTTAAATTCTTTTCTTTTCTTTTGATTTGGTTGAAGACTGCAGTCTGTCCCGTCAGGTGTGTGTGTGTGTGTGTGTGTGTGTGTGTGGGGGGGGATTTTTCCGTTTCTGCCGTCACTCATGAAGGAGGCGGCCAAACCGGTGGAAGAGCGGCTCACGCCGGTCTTACCTTCAACAGCTCCTTGTTGGCGAACGCCAGGATGCCCTCAAAGATGACCACGTTGGCGCCGTACACCGTTTTCTGCAGGACACACAGACGCTTCTTACACACTCGTCCACTCTCAGGGCTCGCGTAGGCTCAAGCGCAGGTGAACGGAGCGCTGCAGCTACAAACGCCCTCAGTGTGTGTTTGTGGCAGAGATTAACGACCATCTGAAACTGGGTAAATGCAGCTGTGCATCGACTCCTGACGTGTGAATTCTAAAGGAAAGACCGAGAACGAATCAATTCTTTCATTTCCACCTTTTGGCAGAGAGAATCAAAGGGTCTTTAAGTGGTTTTAATGTGGCCCACGTCTTCCACAGGAGACTCCACCAGGACCTGCAGCCTTAATTACATTCACCCCAAACAAAAGGACAAACAGACGGGGTTAGCGTGATGGAGGAGGACTTCCAACGCGGCACTGCACCGTTCAGCCATGAAATTACGCTGGAAAGAATTAGTGGAGACGTCAGGAGGGCTGCTCAGGCTGACTGGTTCCTCTCGAGGCTTTGGGAGGAGAAAGTTGGGCTCTTTCCTGGGTTAATGTCCAGCATGCTGCACCCTTAATAACGATCCAATTAGCAGAGGTCTGTGGAGGAATCCATCCCAGGAGGATCAATGAAGCCCAACCGCGTTACGGGTTCAACCTCCCCCATCAGGGCGGGAAATCCCAGCTGAACTACCGGCTTCTGCCGCAGTATTTTATCCTGTAAGCAGGTATTTGAAACAAGACTTCTCCCCACATTAATCAGCGGCCCTGTTCGAACTGAAAAGGACATGAGCAGAGCTCCGCCTGGAGTCTGGGGCAGACCCCCCGGCTGTGATCTTACCCATTCTTTGCGCCTGCAGTGAGACGTGAAGTCATAAACTGGCACCTTGACGCTCTTCCCTTTCTTCAGCTTCCTGAGAACGTTGACCAGCAGCTCAAAGTCGAAGGCGTCGGGGTGGTCGAAGTTGTACTCGTTCCTGGCCGCGAGCTCCTGCTCCTCTTTATTCAGCACCTGGCACACAAACACACCGTTGACAGCTGAGGCTAAGAAAAAAGCCTGTTCACCTCCATCGGGAGGCTAGGAAAGCTCAAAGCGTGGCCCCGGCCCCTCCTGTGGGGCCCTCTCAGAGGCGGGAGGTGCCTGTACCTTGTAGAAGGAGTCCATGGAGAGCAGAACCACCCAGGGAACGTCCAGCGCCTCAATGATCTTATTGGCTACTGTGGTTTTCCCAGAGGCGCTGCCACCACAGAGACCTGCAGCAGAAAGCAGACGCGAAGGTGAGTGTGTGGAAGCCACTAGGGCACCTGTCAGCCGTGGGAGATTCTGGTGCATTTCCCACTTCAGGCAGCTCTGATATAAAGACCGCGGCTCCCCGCACACTCAGGCATGAAAAACCAGCACACGAAGATTCCACAGCCCAGCTCAGCCACTCAAAGGGTTTGTAACAAAAACTAGCTCCTTCAGGCAGCTATAAGACGGAGGAAGCAGAAAATAAACAAAAACCCGCCCACTTCTGCTTAAACTCTGTCACCAGGGGTGTAAACCAAGTGTGAATGAGTGAAAGGCTCTGAAAACCTCCCCAGGAGGTCGATAACTGATGGTTTGAGCTGATATTTTTTGCAGTAAAAGTGGCAGAAAAATGTTCAATATTACAAACACTTAAGTTCGTTAAAGCGTGTTTGTTTAACCAAACAAATAGAAACCGGTGCAGAAGCGCACAAAGTTGCTAGACTCAGAAGCATCGCTGATAAAGTTGGACAAAAACTTAAATAAATATCTCCCTGACACGTTTCCACAGTAAATAAAGTAACATTTAAATATAACTGAAATGACTCTGGTCCATCCAACAAGGCTTCAAAAAAGGAGAAAGTGGTAAAAGTGAGACCACATGCTGACATATGCTCAACTTATCATACCTCATTTATTAGAGCATTAGGAAGATTAAAGCTGATCAAAAGAGTTGCTCTAAGTGCCATAAAAGTCGTGAGAATACACAAACAGCATGAATGAGGTGAATTAGAGTCAATTCTGTTTTTCTACACACTTTTCCTCAATCACACACGCGCGTGCGTCTTCCACCACGGTCCCGGGTGAGGTCCAGAGCCCCGGGGACCAGCTGACTGGAAGCAGCCACCCAGCGACCGGCCAGCGGCGAGGATCAGTCTGGCCTGCTGAAGCGCAAACGTTAAAGGAAGTCCCCGTCCAACAACAGAGGCGTCGGCGAGACCGAGTCAACATGTACACAGCAGCCTAAGCGATTCCAGGAGACGCTGGAGCTGTTGACCTCAGGCTCTCAGCACAGCCAAACATGCTCTAAAAAAGCACATTCACAACCGCGCCGATGGGCTGCAACGGAGCAAACTGCTTCAAAGCCAGAGACGTGCATCACATGATGGCCAAGAAGTGCCGCCTCACCAATAACAAAGGCCTCTTTGAAGGTTGTCCCCGTGACGTTGTACCACGGCGGCCTGCCGGCCGTGTAGATGGTCCGTTTGCTGGTGCGCAGCAGCGGAGGCTCCGTCTTGGACTGGCTTGTGGAGCGTTTTGGTGGTGAGAGCGTTGGGGTCAAAGGGCAGCGCGGGGCATGGGTCGTGAGGCCGTCCAGCGAATCGTCACCACTCCCGCTGAAGTTAGGGGGACAGGAGAGCACACAACGTTGTCACGGCGAGGACCGCTTCTGGTTCAGCCTTCTGCAACAAAGACCTTCAGGGCTGAGGTCTAAGCTTGGGCCACAGAGGCCACGTGACTCCAGAGGCCATCAGACCTGCCTAATCAGCTCATAACTGTGCCCACACCGCTGCAAATCAGGCGTTTAACTGTCAGCACCTGTCCTGCAGAGGCCTGCCAGAGGAAGGCGGAACTACAGCGTCCCTCTCTGGACTCGTCCTCCGCAGGGAGATCTGCTGTCGGTGTGGTTGAGGGGGAGGCAGGAGACTCGCCAACCCTCCCCAGGAAACCACACCGTTGCCCTGGATGCGGCGGTGAACGAGCAGGGTGCAGCTTTCACATGAGTAAGGCTGTCATCACGTGGCCAGGCTGGAGCTCTAAAACAGGCATTCTCCTCGTGTTTAACGGTGTGAATGCTCAGGTGGCCGTCAGTAAGCGGGCTGTTCAGCCATGGAAGTGAGGCGCAGAAGGGCAGCGTGGCCGTCGGGCACCTGAGCCGACCTCCGGCGGTAAACAAGGCAACTCTAGCAATCAAACAGCATTTACTGGCACTGTTTTCTCCTTGAAACGTTAGGGCTGCGCAGCTGCACGGGAAGTAGGTTGGTGCACCAACAACAAACGCTGCCAAACAAGTTTGGGTCAGAAAACGAAGCACAGATGTTCGAACTGGAGTCGTCCGGCGCGACGTCCGCTTTTAAATGGAGCATCGGCCAATATCAGGGGCCATAAGGAGGAGATGAGACGGCATCAAACGTATATTACTACCTAATATCTTTGTCAAAATAGATATTCCGTTTGAACTTGACTAGACTGTACCTTTTCTATCGAGGTCGCTGCATCAGAGCCACGCGAGCCGGACGCCGACTAGCTAACGCCGTTAGCAAGCTAACGCACACGGCTCCATTTTCCTGCTTGTTGCCCCGTCCTGACTGACTCCACGAGCATCGCATTCCTGAGGTTTACCTGTCGGACCTCGACATCGACGAGTCTGCCTCCATCCCATCATCTGTGGGTCGCTGCTCCGGCTTTCTGTCGCTCATTATTGTTTCCGTCGCCACTCTGCGCGGCGCGCAAACCAAACATTGCGTGCGTCATGACGTCAGGCAACGTGCCATGTTTACGGTCGTTGGGGAAATGCCCCCGACGTTAGGGTAATTAGATTTAATGTGATTGCACAAGACTTTTACTCGTATTAGCACCAAAACTAATGTAAACCTTAGTGTTTAACAGTGTTTAATTAATTTTAATAGAGCGAGAGAAGACATGTTTTGATTGCTAGTCATGTCCGAAAATGTCTATTAACTATCAAAGCCTCTAGAATGACAGGTGAAACGTCTTTAAAAATTTAAGTCCAGTTGATGTTTACACTAAATAGTTTTCTTTTTCTTTTTGACCTGGATTACGTCCGCTAAAAGGATTGAATTACCTATAATCCCTCTTCCCACCGGCCCATGAATGCATCACCGGACTCTGTGTAGCTGCATATAGGCCCAAATATTATTTTTATTTTATTTTTTTTAATCCACTAAAATCCGTTGACTGTGAAACATTTATTAACCAGATTTATTTTTAACCATTTTACACCATTACCATACTAAATATATGCTCTATTGTATAGAGTGGGTTTTTTCCAGTAGTTTAAGGCTTTTACATAATCACATTGAATACTGTTGACTCCCATTTCGTTTATTCAGCCTATGTCGTTTTTTGTCTCTGCTTCTATCATGCCCGGAAAGGAAATGAGAAAATTTGCTTGAGGGTTTTGGTGTGTTTTGGGGTTTTTTTTTTTGATTAATGTGCCTTTAAACTATGAGAGTTCGTGTGCTTAAGTGATCTAAAATGTAATATTTAAGTTTTAGAAAAAGAGTCCATAATAAGTCAACATTTTTAGGTTGGTGGTGGTTTCTTTTTTTTTTTCTTTGCCTTTTTTCACCCTTGAAAAAAGGACCGTTCATTCTGTGGGACTAACCTGGTTAAATTACAACACTTAAAATAAGAGTAATAAAAAATACCACATTGTGCAAAATAAAAATAAGAAAAAAGAAAAAGTGTGTATTTTTTGGCTCATCCTATTACTCTTGGAGGAAAACAAATGTTTCATCCGTACTTGAGCTTCTGTGGCGCGCATGTGGAGAGTAAATGTTTTTTATTCCTCTCTCTCCTGCGGCTCTTCTCGTCCATGCGTGCTGCAGCTTGGATCGGCCTCTCCTCGCCGGAGGCAGCTGTTATATCTGAGCCGCGACCGCCGCAGCTGCAGTTTGAGCCTCGTCGTCCGTCGCTGCAGCTTCCCGTCGGAGGCTGAACACTTGGAAGAAACAAGCAAACAAGCAAACAAACAAAAACATCCTCCGTCTGCGTCTGCGGCATCGGGATGAAGGCCAGGCCCCAGCAGAGGAGATGACTTCCCAGAGGTGAACCCGGGAGCGGACCTGTCGCTCCCCCCGGAGCTCCTGCAGCACCCTCCCGACCAGAGGAGCAGGCAGCCGCAGCTCCTGCGGTCCTCCGGACAGCTGCCTCCGGGCTGGAAGATGGACAAAAACGAAGCCACGTCCGAGAAATCTCAGCTGGTCCTGGAGAAGAACGCAAAGATGTATTCTCTCCATCTGCAGAGGTGAGGAGACGCTGCTCGGCCGCCAGTTGCGCTTTCAATTCTTTTCAAATCTATTTCGAAAACTACGTTTTTAGAATGAAGAAAAAGTGACAGAGGGCGGGTTATTGTCTAATTTACTGTATTTTGGCAGTTAAACCGCTGATTATGTGAGGAAGCCGCTGCTGTTTTATCTGAATGAACAAATTCATTTCCACGCTTGGCTGGTTTTCTGACAGCCTGAGACAAATGACCCCGGGCCCCAGTTCATTAAGAGACGCTGCAAAGCCCCTCATCTGTCCTTAGAGACAAGGTCCAGGTCCGCAGAACCGGACACGGACCGAGCACGGGTTGGAAATTCACACCAATCCAGGACCGACTGTGTGAAAATAGAATAATCAGCCAATAAAACAAGACAAAAATAAGGAACCGTGTGCTTTCTTAAAGTTAGTATCGATGCTATTTTTAAAGGATAAAATAATTAAAAAAAGAAAAAAAATAGCCGCTAAGAAAATCCAAATAACTCCATTTGATTTTTCTGAATTTTGACTTATTTCCTCCACTGACGCGCACATTTCTGTCCGATTACCGGCGCTTTTAGGCACACGCGGCCCTGGACAGCCGTTATAGGGTCGATCCGGGCTGATCCGGTCCATCGGATCAATAACTGTTCCCCGGAACCAATATTATCTGACAGTCTCGTGATCAGCTCATGATCAGCTGTTTACTCTCATCGATCGATCAGTCATCCTGGCGCGCCAAAAATAAAATCAAATAAGATTTAAAACCCGCGCGCGCACACGCACGCCGACACGCACCAACAGCTAAGAATAAACGCGTCTTCTTCTGTGACAGAAATGCTCAAAGTCCAGATAAAAGACGGGATTGAGCCCCGCGTGCGCGCGCCTGGGCGCGGGTGCTGGAGAGGGTCCATATGGCAGCACATTTCACACATCATTGGTGGCGAGTGCGTGTGTGTGAAGTGCGTGAGTGCGTGTGTGTGGCGCTTGTGGTGAAATGGAATATCTAACAAGGCTTTTTAAGCTGTGGTCTCCTGAAGGCGGCGGGACCAGGCCAAAGCCTCAGGAGAACGCCCTGATCATTGATCACTGCATGTTGTGTCTTGGTGCTACAAGCAAAGAGAAGCTGCTTCCGGCTGCCTCCCTTCAGTCTGGACGCGCTGTAACATATCTGTGTGTGTGAGTGTGTGTGTGTGAGTGTGTGTGAGAGAGAGAAAGGAAGAGAACAAGAGAGATAAAGGCCTATAATGCTACACTGGCAATCTCCCACGTGAAGAGTGTGACATTAAGCGGGTGTGTGTGTGTGTGTTTATCTCAAGCCAGCCTAAATGAGCTTTTTCCAGCTCATTGCCTCCATCATGGCGACTCTCCCTCACCGCCGCCGAGGTGTCTTTGTGTGTGTGTCAGCAGTTTACGGTGTTCTCGGCTCGGTGGACGGTGCCGTCGAGGTGAAAAAGTGCATCTAGGCGCTTCAGATCTGGAAGCTAAATGGTGAAGCAAACATGGACCCGTTTGTGACGTTCCGGTTTGTTCTTGAGACGTGTCCAGAAGACTCAGGACCATCGGCCTCCCAGTGAGGGTGTGGTGACCCTGACTGGAAAACCCTCCAGTCTGGGGGCTGTAAAAGTGACAGATTCATCATCTACATGTCCGCAGCTCCACTCCAGACCCAAAAGACCAGCGCCCCACCTTCTCCTTAAAAAACGGAGGCGTTTCCTGCGCCATCGAGCTGAAGCGAGCGGTCGGCAGCCACTGCCACGGTCCTGGAGCCGCGGGCCGAGAGGACAGGGGGGACAAGCAGATGGCCAAGAAGAAGCTCTACATCGCTTCAGGCGTCTGCCTCGTCTTCATGATCGGTGAAGTCATAGGTAGGAGTCAGACATCTGTCCTGGTTAGGATCTTTGATAATCTGCCACGGACCCCCTGGTGGGCTCCTGCCGTGCGCTCTAATGCTGCTTTGGCTGTGGTCTCCTGCAGGAGGCTCCTTGGCCCACAGCCTGGCCATCATGACCGATGCAGCTCACCTTCTGACGGACTTTGGCAGCATGATGGTGAGCTTGTTCTCCCTGTGGGTCTCCTCCAGACCTCCCACCAAGACCATGAACTTCGGCTGGCACCGATCTGGTGAGGACGACCGGGCTTTTAAATCCACATAGTGTCCCTGAAGGTTCTCCTCAAGTTGGTGTGTGAAGGCTGAAGCGATCCTTTCCTCCTTGCTTCAGAGATCCTCGGAGCCTTCATCTCCGTCATGTCCATCTGGATCGTCACAGGAGTTCTGGTCTATTTGGCCGTCGAGCGGATCATCCAGAACGACTACGAGATCATCGGCCACGTCATGTTAATCACCTCCGGCTGCGCCGTCATCGTTAACATCATGTGAGTGTGCCTGAGCGCGGTGGCAGCCGACGCGGTGCAGCGTGCTCCTCCTGAAGACCTCGCCCCTTTCACAGCATGGCCTACATCCTCCATCACTCCACCACCTTCAGCGCCCACGCCACCGGCTACCACAAGATGGACGAGAGCGGCCAGAGTCCCCTTGGTCACGGCCACTCGCACATGCTGGGTAGCCATGACAACACCAGTGTGCGCGCCGCCTTCATTCACGTGGTGGGAGACCTGTTGCAGAGCATCGGCGTCATGGTCGCCGCGATCATCATCTACTTCTGGGTGGGTTCTGTGATTACAGAGTCTAAGCAGACGACTTCCTGCTGTGATCTGATGCTTCCTAGATGATAAAAGCCCAACTTTGGGTTTTTGGTGTTGACATTCAGCTTTTCTGTGATGGTCCTTTTCAAGCCTCCACAACGTTTCCTCTGATTTTCTCTCCATTTTAGCCGCAGTATAAAGTGGCGGACCCCATCTGTACCTTTCTGTTCTCGGCCTTCGTCCTGTGCACCACCATCACCATCCTCAGAGATGTTTTCAGGATACTGATGGAAGGTACTACCACCTGCGGCTCAGACCTGATAAAGATGCTGGACTAGCCAAGCGTCCCCTTTACCTCCAGCTGCTGACCTCTGAATTCTCGGCAGATTGAAATGAATATTTATCATCTCAAATTTCCGTAGGCCTCAGCAGATGGCAGGGCCGAGGCTACACTCGCTAACCTCACCTAGCCGTTTTACGACAACATGGATGCTAACATCCGTTTGAAAGTCCGTTTTGTTTCTCAGGTTCTCCTAAAGGAATAGAATTTAACTCAGTGAAGGAGGTGCTGCTGTCCATCCCCAAGGTCAAGTCCATCCACTGTCTGCACCTCTGGGCTCTGACTGTGAGCCAGGCGCTGGTCTCGGTTCACCTGGCCATAGGTAAGCTCACACAGCCTTCCGGAGGCGGAGCCAAATCCTTCTCAATCTTTAGGTGACTGAATCAACAGTTCCTGCTTTCTCATTCCGCACCAGAGGATGGCGCCAGCGCCCAGTCGGTGCTGCAGGAAGCCACCGATCTGCTCAACACCAAGTTTGGGTTCTACAGCGTCACCATCCAAGTGGAGCTCTACTCTGAGGACATGACGCACTGCTCCCAGTGCAAAGACCCCAGTGAGTGATGGGAGGACACGGCCCCGGGTCTATTTCGGAACTGGACCAGGGAGAACTGACAAGGTTCTCAGTGGCGTTCTACCTTAGACACCCAATCGTGTGTGTCGGTGCTAAAGCTGGTCAAGAAAAGAAACCATTTCCCTCATCAAAGTTTAGCCAACAAACAACAATTCTGTACACACGATTTAACGCTGCTCACCAAAATTCATCTCCTTCTTAATCGATCTTTTTTTTCAAGGCAAAGCAAAAGAACCTGAAAAAGCCGGCGCACCGTTTGATGAATGAATGGTTTCAACAAACTGAAGCGTCTCAGTAACACAAAAACACTGCCTAACTTAAAGTAACTCATGAAAAGCTGCCAGATAAAAAAACCCGTGTTGTCTGATCATTCAGTTCACGCTTCGATGTTACCGAGACTGTTTCCAATCCACCCAACCAGCCGCTCTCGCTGAAGTTCACGTTGTCCTAAAACCGCATCCCTCTGCTGTCAGCCCGTATTGTAGAAACTGTCTTTGGTGTTAGCATGGAGACGTGTTAGCATGGAGTCCCGCCATTCAGCAGCGCGCACGTGCGTTCGCATGGAGCACCTGATGGCTACCAGGAACACATCGACATTTCCGATCCGCTGGTTCAACCTTTAAGAATCCCTCATCAGGAGCGGATTGACAGGGACCGACCTGGGACCTGAGACCAGCCTTCGTCAGAGGAAATATTCGGTTAAATGGTTCTGGTCATGGTTCCTGGACCACCAGCATGTCTGTTAATTAGCTTTGGTGATCAGTGGTTCATGTTGTTGATTCCAGTGAGGAGAATATTTTCCCGGTCGTTTTGCACAGCTGATGATGTTACCGACTGCAGCTCGTCTACGCGTTGACGTCGTTACTGGCTGCCGGAGGGACGGCTGCACACCAGGCGGCGAGTTGTCGTCCCTTCCGCTCCAGATCTCGCATGCTTGTTAGCTGTTCGCTGTCACGTCAAGTTTATCGTCCTACTGCCAATCAGGTGTCGATGTGCCCCGCTGACAACCAATCAGAGGAAAAAAAGACTTTCTATATTTTCTAAAGAGATTCTGTATATTTAAATACGTGTTTTCATTTCTAATGGTGCAAAATGGGAACAGGGATGGATCCGACGGCTGGACAGGTGGAATAAAGTGGATGTGTGAACAGAATTGAATCATTCTTAGATGGGTTTTGATAAACACACAGACGTTCTCCTGTGAGGAGGTCCAACGTGAAATGTTCCGTGCTGTACTGTTCCCGTCTGCCTGCCTGTGGTGAAAAAATTCTGTGTTTTCGTTGTGGTTTTGCGTACATGTGCGAAAAAAATTGGTCTTATTTGTCTTTGTGTCCTTTGATGTTACATAAATGTTCTTGTCACATGTGACGTTTGATTTGTTTCCGTGTTTTCCCGTGTGAAATTGGAAATATGTGGAAATATTTTTTTTTTTTTACTTGGACCAATTGTAAAGAGATGAGTTAAAGAAATATTTATTACAAAAGCATTAATTTAAAAACAACAGAAGAATTAACAAAAGTAGGAGCTGTACATTTTTTGAAAATATAGAAACAATCTTTCATGGAAGCAAACATTTTACATATCTGAGTGGATGTAACAAAAGTGATTAAAGCCCCTAATTAAACTTAGAGGTCAAATGTCAGATGACATCAAAAATTTCAGCTTTGTTGAAACACTAAAAAATATTCCTGGTGATGTTTCAGCTCTCAGCTTTAATAGTAAAAAACCCCCCAAAAAACACACACACGCAACTTGGAATCGCCAACAGAGTATGAAAAAAAATTCCTGAAATAGCAAAATAGCTCTTTATAAACCATTTTTCCCCAACAAAGCTATAGTAGAAAAGTTCAAGTATTTGCTCTCGGCTGCAATCTGAGCTGATCTGACAAAAACGCAATCGATCAACTCACTTGATCAAGAACCTACGAGACACTCGTGCTCAGTCTGGCGCAGCCCTCGCCCCCGCAACATAAAAGCGCAACATAGTTTCAATCGGATTTCAGAGTAAACTTATCCGTCAGCGGTTTCCACGGTTACCTCAGGTTCCTCAAAGGAGTAGAGAGAGTGGAAGTGCGCCTGGCTCTCACTCGTCATGCTGGCTGGCGTGCTGAACATCCCCCTGATGCAGTGTAGCCTGACGAGCCCCATCCGGCCCCCCGACACCAGCCAGGTGTGGCAGCAAAAGTTTGGACTGAAACGAACCTGGAGGAGGTAAATTATGAAATAAATCACGGTCATTTCAGTCGTAGATCTTTTGAGTGAATCATGAATGCATGAAGACCGACAGTGGTCCAGGTCTTGTTCCCTGAGGAACCCCTTACAGGATTTATTTATTATGTCTGCTCTTCCATTCTTCTGCTCGCCCCTCCCTTCATCCCTTTATATTTTCTGGTGTTTCCTTTTTTTGCCTACGCTTCATCTTTTACCCATCAACACAAACATCCAGTGGCGTTTCGCTCTCTTTTTAAGGCGCTTGTCCCATGAAGGAGCCGTCCATCATCTCATCCTGGAGGCAGCAGCGCCGCCCTCCACTCAGGCGCTCTTAAAATTAAACACATCAAGAGCTCAAACCGCTGCTCTCCATCTTCACCTCCCTCCGTTCTGCCAGGCTGACGTTTTTCTCATTTTACACATCATTACATTCAGCAGGACTTAATACGTGTGCCCATCAGGGAGAAGAAAAGAGCCAAAGAAGCTCTTCTTGTCTCACCTGTTTCTTCTGTGTGTGTGTGTGTGTGTGTGTGTGTGTGTACTGATACCTTGTGAAGTGCACCCAGCGGTGTCTGGTCCATGTTAACCTTGGCCTTTGTCTCCGTGTTTTTCATGCGTTTCCACACTGCACTTTTCTCCCCTGCTTTGAAGGTCACCTGAAAGTCACATGACACTGGTTACTGAGGGGCGTGGCGTGTTTCAGACACGTCAGAGCTGAGCAGTCCCTTCGGGGCTGTGCTGGTTGTCCAGTCGACCACCCACCATGTTGTTGTCGCTGTGCTGCAGGTAGTAGCTCTCCGCTGCTTCTTTGTACGTCTGGGACTGCAGCGGGAGGACGGACTCGCTCTCCGCTGATGCTCCATCGCTTCCATTTCCACGACTCCCCCCACCACTCCCCTCCGTCCAGGCTCCGCCTCTCCTGCTCCCTGTTCTGCGGCAGCACCGCCGTCCTTCTCTCCTCCTCCCATCTCTTCTTTATTTGCATCATGAGGCACCAGAAGTGTAAGGTAGACGGGCTGAACACGGAAGGAAGACGGTTACGGTCGGCTTCTCCTGGCGTCTTAGTGTCGGGAGGCTGACGGGTCGCCGGCGTTGACTTACAAAACGTCTGTCCAGCGTGCGTTTAACGTACTGAGGGATGCATCTTATCTGAGGTAGCACAGCCAGGATAACCTCGCCCAGGTTATCGCATGTCACCACGCTGTTCAGCCAGTCAGTGTAGGATATGGACTGCAAGGACAAAACCCGTCAGGACAGCCCAGGGTCATGGGTCAAAGGTCAAGTCACTGACCTTCAGTGAAACATCGTCAGAGGAGAGTCATTTGTTTTCAGTTTAGAGTGAGCAGACGGGGAGCAGGACCAGGCCAAATGGTGAATGAATCTTAGCAAGCAAAGGACACACTCACCCACATGGTGCTTGTTCTTGGTACTGCAAAGTAGGTGCGGAGGTTGAAATCGAAATAGTGGACTCCGTGTGAGTAGATCCTTGAACAAACACCAGAACCACTGAACCTCTCACAGCGATCGGTAATCCCTCACATTAGCCAAGCGGACTAGCCTAAGAGTGGGAGGAGTGAGCTACTTACGCCGTGTACACGCTGTCCTGAGCCATCATGATGCCCGTCGCATTCAAGGGCCAGTAGATCTCATTGGTCAGGGAGCGTTTGAAGGCAATGATGGGATGGTGCAGCCTCCGCAGATTCCACGTCTTCACGTAGCGGTCCTCTCCTGCTGTCGCCAACAGAGAACTGAGGAAGACACCGACGGAGGAAGATGAGAACAACTCTGAAGTCTCAAGGGCAGCGGACAGAGGAGGACTTCCTACCTGGAGGCGGGGCAGAAGGCCAGAGCTCGGACGGCGTGGTCGTGAGCCAGGAAGCATCGGTACGGCAGCAGGGTGAGCGACTTGTCCGCCTCCCGCACTCGCAAAAGCGTAGACTTGGAGGTCAGGTCCCACAGTCCGACCGCACCTGAGGAGAGTGGGAAGCACTGACGAGGGTCACCAAACAGAACCGGTCAACCCTGGGAGCACTGATCCGGTTCCCGGTTCTCACCATCATAGAATCCCACCGCCATGATGTTGTGGGGTTTGACAGGCAGCCAGTCCATGGACAGAACCTGTCCGCTCTCGCTGTGGCCAGGATCCCTGAAGGAGCCCAGCTTGAGTGTTAACACGGCTTCAACCTGCAGACGACAAAAGCATCGTCTCATCTCCTGATGGAACAATGCAGAATTGGTGACCCGCAGACGAATGCTTTTAAAAATACAAGTACCTTGTATATCGGCAGTGGCAGGCTGGCTGTGGAGAAACAAAAGAGCAGATGTTAAAGGAGGACTGCTGAACCATGCGTGATGAGAAATGAGCCAAGGTTACAGAGGAACATTAAGGACCCTGGTCTCCGCTCAGCTCACGAGCAGCTAACACGCTACGTGGTAGCGTGTTAGCATGAGGCTGGAACGGCGGAGGAGCCTAAGGACTGAAGGGAAGAGTCTTTCTTAGTTCTCCAGGTGTGAAGTGAGGTTATGTATGACTGTCACATCTGTTTGTGGATGTTCTCCTCCCTGTAGAGAGTCCATCCTTCTGTGTGGTTAGAAATGAGCGGATGTCAAGCGCCACTTTAGAGGTGGTTCTGCTGGGCCTGCCTTGACAATCACTGCTGGGCCTAATGGAGTAAAATCCAATAAGAATAATAAAAACAGAGGTCAGTGTGTTCCACACCATTAGTTTCAGATCACTGCCAGCTTGGATCAATAGTGTCCTCCTCAGTCCTCCATCACGTCCCCACAGCCTCAGAAAAACAGACCCCACTTTAGAAACTGGCCTAAAGGTTCTAAATCAAGTCCAAACCGATGTTCAGATCCTGACTCAACCAGAACCTTCTGTCCAGACGTGACGGTTGTAACTTAAAATTCCAAATAATAATAAAAACTAATCACCCATCCCAGCCCAGTCTGATCTGATCCACCTTTAAGTCTTGATCTAAAGAATCGTGTGAATGGACAAGTTTTGCTGAATCGTTTGTTCTGTTTTTCATTTTAGATGAGCTTAGAATTTAAATCAGTGGCAGCAATCAGTGGCTGGATCACTGGCTGGAACAGATCCGTCAAAAAGACGGGTCTGTTATTCCGGACGGAGCCTCGCCTGAGCTGTAAGTCAGTCGTTGTTCATTAGCCTTAAAGCACTCCGACTTGGCTTCGCCGCCGCCGCCACCCTCCTCCCTCCTCCTCCTCCTCCTCCTCCTCTGCGAGTTCTGCATGACTGACAGCTCGGATACAGGAGGTGTCACCTCCTCGGCCCAGAATTCATGGCTTCCAACACTAACAACTGGCCCGGTGATGCATCTTCTTTGTCATTTCAATTATAGATCCTAGTCTGGAGAAGGGCGCTGTAAATTATGTGCATTCTGCCCTCTCTTCTGTCTTTTTCCTGCTCTCCACACACCGCCGATGCACCTCTACCCCCCTTCTCTATTCTGCGGCTTTTCTAGGCTCGTTTTCCACATTTACCCACTGAATCAGTCTAGCGCCTCCAAAAACAGACAGCAAGGTGGTGCACCAGGCTCACAAAGGCCCTCCAGCCCGGGGCAACCTACCCTCTGACCCCTTTAGTGGGGATCAGAAAAATCCAATTCAGCAGCCTCAGCAAAAGATGGCAAACTACTTTCTATAAACTGCACAATTGGTATTAAAAGTCACTTTCAGACCACAGTTTGCTAATATTCCAGCTTTAACTCTGCCCAAAAACTGAAAAATGAGCCAATGTTCTGCAGAATGTGTGCGTTTGTGAGACAGTATCCTCAAATGTGAGCGCTCTGCGACCTTTTCAGCCAATAACTATAACCTTCATGTGAAGGGAGGAGGGGACGGGACCCAATGACCCATGGAGCTACAGAACAAAATGGAAAGCAGCAGCCATGAAGCAAAAAAGAATGGAAATGTCAGGTTTTATAGGGCGTAATGTCCAGACTCGGCAGGACATTCTTGGTAATTGGAGAAGTG
>CAAE01011581.1:59584-77485 GCA_000180735.1 Tetraodon nigroviridis | reverse complement strand
GTTTAACAGGATCTTAGATAGTAAGAAGATGCTTGAGGATACAGGAGAAGTGTGCTGGTGCCCATTTTTATGTGTGATGTGCAGAGTTGTGGCAACTACAGAGGAATAAAGCTGATGAGCCATACGAGGAAGTTATGAGAGAGTAGTGGAGGCTATACTAAGGGTACATGTGAGCATTTGTGAGCAGCAATATGGTTTCATGCCAAAAAAAGTACTGCAGATGCAGTCTTTGTTTTGAGGATGTTGATAGAGAAGTACAGGGAACGTCAGAGGGAGTTACTTTGTGTTTTTGTAGATCTGAAAAAATCTTATGCAGGGCACCCTGTCATAAGGAACTATGGTATTGTTCTAAAAAGGCTGGAAGGACACGGTTGAACGCATTCTCCAAATCCACAATCCACATGTGGATTGGTTGGGCAAACTCCCATGCACCTTCAAGGACCCTGCTGAGGGTGTAGAGATGGTCCATAGTTCCACATCCCGGACGAAAATCTCCTGAATCCATCGTTCGACTATCTGACGGACCCTCCTCTCCAGTACCCTCAAATAGACCTTACCAGGGAGGCTGAGAAGTGTAATCCTCTATTGTTGGAACACACTTTCCGGTCCCCCTTCTTAAAAAGAGGGACCACCACCCTGGTCTGTTGGCACTGGCACTGCCACCACAACTCAGGCTCCTTCCCCACCAAAAAAATGACATTCCACGTCCCTAGAGCTAGCTTCTGCAGCCGAGAATCAGACCGCCAAGGTCCCTGCCTTTGGCTGACACCCGACTCACACTCCATCCGACCTCTATGGCCCCTCCTGCAGATGGTGAGTCCACTGGTGGAGGGTCCCATGTTGCCTCTTCAGGCTACGCCTGGCCGGAGCCCATGGGCAAAGGCACGGCCACCAAGCGCTTGCCATCGTATTCAGCCCCCAGCCCTGGCTCCAGGAGGGGGCCCCGATGACCCGCCACTGGGCAAGGGAACCTCAGGACCAAAATTGGTTTTTTTATTTGAGGTTTTTGTGGGCTGCACTTTGTCTGGTCCCTCACCTAGGATCTGTTTGCCAAGGGTGACCCTACCAGGGGCATAAAGTCCCATACAACTGTGTTTCTAGGATCATTGGGACATGCAAACCCCTCCACCATGATAAGGTGGCAGCCCAGGAGGGGACAATTCTGTGAAATAAGGGAAAATTTCAATTGTAACTAATGCTTTAAGATATCATTAAATTGAAGTAAAGGAGTATTTTGAATAAATACATGCAATATTATTTAACTAATCCTAAGAGAATCTACACAGACAACTAAACCCTAAGTTTTCTAATTCATTGTGAGTTCTTAAGAAGTTACTATGTCGATTGTTATTGGGGTTTTTTTTGTATGTTTTTCAGTTATTTTGGAGAATGAAGCCAAATCAGTTTTGTTGGAAATACGTCATCCTGCCATTAAGAAACAGGTATTTTTTTAACAAAATGTACAAAATGGAATAATGAGTCCACCCCTGCCCTCTGTGGTCAGTGTCAGTGGTCAGAGTCATTACAATTTTAGATTTTAAAATGTTTTTTTTTTTTAATTCCTTTCAGGCTTTGGAGACTCTGCTGCAAAACAAAAATATTTTGGTCACATGTCTTTTTAATATCACATCCACCCTTTTTAACCATTTGAAGCAAAAAGGTAAAGGTCACACAGGGCAACATTTCTATATATTTGCATGAGGTCTCTATTCATAGATTGGTACCTCTTCATTCCAGACCCAGAAGAAGTTGATGCTGGAGTCCTTCAGTTCTGTTTTTCCGTGCTGAAACTGTTGCAGCTTTACATTGACATCCAGCAACTGAGTTCTGCTCCTGATGCAGAGGCATGTGGAACCTCATTCAACATTAACCAGGTATGAATTCTAATGGTTTAATTTTTGCCTGATATTTGTTTGACAATGCTGGGAGATTTCTAGGTTTTCATTTGTACTTGAAGAAAAAAAAAAGAGTAATAACTGCTACGCCCATCAGACATGATCCCCTTTTGATGCCAAAACCTGACCTATCGAAGTATGGACTCCATTAGACCCCTGATAGATTTTGTGGTATCTGGCAGCAGATACCGAAAGTCCTCTTGTTGTTACCGTACATGTGCACCAGTTTGCAAAAAAGTCAACCTCCTCCCTTTAGTCCATTTTGTTGCTGTTGCTCAGAAAGCCTCCCTCTCTCTCTCTCTCTTATTCTCTCTATCATGTCTCCCTTTTTTCCCTCCTCTTTTGACCAGCTGGCTTTCAGCAGGATAGTTCCTCCATGTAAGCCAGGTCCTGCTTAAGGTTTCTTCCTGTTAAAAGGGAGTTTTTCCTTGCCACTGAACTAACCTGGAGGTTCAGGCTCTGTGTTTTTGTCTTTGTAAATCATCTAAAAGCAGTTTTTATTTTGAAAGGCCCTATATTAATCAAACTAAATCAAATTAAAATCTTCTGCCGATGTCACCTGGGTACCGCTAATTTAATACTGACTTTTTTGGCGCATGCGGATGCAACAGCCCGATACAGGGAGAAGGATTTGTCGGTTAAGATAAGTGTCGGTTTCTTTTGCACACCCCTTAATCACATGGCCTTTATCAGGCAGATCCTTTTCCAGTCCTGTTAACATTTATCTCTATTACACACCAGATTAGTTTGCACTTCGCAATGACGACCAAGTCAGACGTTTGCATCCCAGTCAAAGTGTGAGTGTACATTGGCTGCTGTGTCTGTTTCTCTGCACCTTAGCGACAGGTCCAGTATTTTTTGAGCCCATTGCGAAAGTATGCAACACTTCTGTTTTTGTCAGATGGCAGAGCACAAACTAGCAGGCAAGCTAGCACAGTGCAGTAATGTACATGACATCAATTCATGTGAAAAGAGAAAATAAAACATTCGGCAGATTTTCAAAATAAAAAAATTTCATGTTTATGCCAAATCTGTTTCAGCCATGCAGAAGAGACCCGCACTCTCAAAATATATTTGTATATAAAAAAAAAAAAAACTAATAAATTATAAATAATCTGTCAATTTGACTCTTAAGCAGAAATCATGTAAAAAAAAAATCATAGTAATATAATCATAGTCAATCACAACTGTAACGTGAAAAATCATTTGGTTGATGCTTTTCTTTGTGGCTAATTTTACTCACGAAAGTGTTGCGTTATTGTAAGCAAATTCTCTTTTACTACGTTGATATCTGTTGGAGCTGCACCAGCCTGCACACTGAAGACCTAGCTGGTTGGTTTTGCCGGTGAATGGACAGGATGTACCGTATATGAAAGCCTAGACTCTGCACCTGCAAATAGGTGTTGTTATCCCAGGTCTGAGGAAGGATCATGCTGTGTGACAGATTTGACATCCCTTTTCCTAGTTTCTCCGCAATTTTGACGCTGCAGCTTGACCCTTCAACTTGCTTGAATCCATATTCTTGCCCAGTTTCCTGCTACCAACAGATTAACTTTAAGGACATAACCCTTGCTGTTTAAAATATCTATGACAAGGAATTGATTAGTGTTATTTACATTACTTCTCAGTAGCCATAACATTATGCCTCATCTGTGTCATACATACAAGTAAATATAGAATAGAATAATAATGAATATTTTGTTTGTATATGGTTTTGATAACATTGTTGGATAGTTTATGAATTTATTTTTTGGTGACTTATTCCACACTAATTTTCCTTTGCCCAGCAGGACCCTTATGATGTCCTCCAGGCGGAATTGTCCAGGGTGCACACAACCTTGCAGAGCTATGCCCAGCTAAACACCAGACCAAGTGTTTCTTTTGCAGAGGACTCTGTAGACTCGCCCCTTCCTGTTCAAGCCTTTCTCTCTCAAATGGAGTTCACTGAGGATGGGAATTTAAGGGTCATCTCCACTTCTGAAGCAGACCATGGTCAGCTAGGTAGGGCAGCGTACTTAATCTCAAAACACTTAGGTGCCCCAAATATGGACCAGTTTGTAGTTTTAGACCAAATTGTCTTTTTTGAGGAGTTTAGTGGGTAATTGTGAAGTTAAGAAATGCATCTTTGTGTTCTTTTTAGGAAACTTTTTTTTCTGGGGACCACTGTGTGGAAAAAGTCCAATTTACAAAGTCTGTGACATGCTGCAGCAGGCTGGCATCAGCCCACAACAGCTACTGGTGAGACAGATGACTCGTGGAAGTTATATATTTATTTACTTAATTATTTATTACTGTTTTAAGTTGCAATTGTGGGAACCTCAAATCTCAAGTCCGCACCACTGTTTAAGAGGTTGTTGGATTAATTCCAGATCCTGCATAATATATGATTTTTCTTTGGAAATTATGAGATTAAGTTTTCAATTTTAATGATCGTTTGGCATAATCACAGACGATAAGTGTATGTGAACTTACACTAAGTCTAATTTTCCAGATGAGAAATCTATTGGAAAAAGTGGTGGATCATTGTAGAGATTAGAAAACAACACATTTGCTTTGTGAACTTTTTATTTTACAAATGAAATTAATGCATGATTTCAAATTCGCTTTCAATCTTGTTCACCTTTATTTTGTTTGTGTTAGTTCAGTCATTTGAATTATCATCCTTTTTTTCTGTCTTTCTTTCATGGCTGTCCAGTGTGTCTTGCTTAGTGTTTGGTTACAGAGGGAGAAAGAAATCCTAAAAAAACCAGAACAAACTACAGTAAACCTACACACACTCCTAATCACACTCAGCAGCATGAAAGGTATGCACCATCCTCCAGTGTGGAAGATCATTTTTGCATGTCTCTGTGTTTAAAGAAGTTGAGATATTTTTTTTTGCCTCAGGTGCTGTTGAAGACTCATGGGACCCACAGTCTGTTTCCCCCTGGTGGCAGCAGGTCCGAAGCGCTTGCATTCAGTCCCAAAACACTGCTGCTGCTCTGCTGGCTGCTTTTGTTGCCCACCATGCCGCCAAGAGCTGCATCAAACATCGAGCAGATTCAAAGGTAAAAAAACAGGTATGATTTGAGGCCCAGGTATGATTTGAGGCCCAGTCAAACATTGTATATTTCCAGAATACTCCCTTGGTTCCACTTAGGTTTGTAAAAACATGTTTTGTTTTATATAAAATAAACGACTAGTTTTCCCTCTTGGTTATTTTTCACTATTACGTGGTGGCGACTGGCTTTTTGTAGTCATGTGGACATAAGGTATATGAAGTTGTCAATCCTACTAGATGCTACACTGCCTGTATGTTTCCTGTCATGGATACAACACTGTAGGGTTTTTGGAACAATGCTATATTTTGAAAAATGACTGGATTCTCCTTGTTACATTTCGGTCACTTTACACATTAACATTACAATTTAACCCAGAAACTAGCAAAATGACTAAAAAACAGACATTTCAAGCAGGTTATCTATGTTGTTAGGAGGACGCTGCTTTTAAAGTTTCATACAAGTACACAGTGGATTTAATGTGTTTTTTTTTACAGTAAAATAGTTTTATTTATTTATTTTGTTGTATTTACATTTGTTTGTTTATATTTTTATGCAACAACAAAGACAAGAAATTAGCCCCAGATTTGTTCTTCACATGATCATATTTGCAGGCTGTGGGACTGAAATGTCTTGTTTGTCTCAGTTGCAGTCAGACTGGGAAGCAGTGTCTCTTGAACTGGAGCAGTGGGTGGTTTGTGTTCGACAGTTAGAGGACGTGTTGGTTCTGCAGACTCTGCTCTTGGTGCCCCCACCTAAGGGATCAGTCGGGGGCTCAGCCACACAGTGCTCAATAAAGACCCTGCTGGAGGGGGGCAGAGGTGAGTTGCAGATAAAAATAACAAAGCAATGCCGTATGCGCACGTGTACTCATATTAACAGATACACTTACACTCGTTGCTTCACAACTGCTGTGAGTTGAGTTTTGGGATGTAAGCTGCGTTAATAATCTGTTGTTGTGAATCTGCATGAGCACCGATTGCAGCTTCTTCTGTCAGTGTGACCCGCGGTAGGGGGGTGGGATTGTGCGTACATCCACCGCAGGCCGCACTGACATTATTCTTTGAAATTAAGTGAAGGGCCGCAAAAAATCCTTCCGAGGGCCGCAGTTGGCCCCCGGGCCGCGAGTTTGAGACCCCTGATTTAAATGAAACCTGTCTAGAAAGTGTCCATATTGAAGTATTAAACATGATTGATGGTGGGGGTTTTTTTTCTTTGTTAATATTCTTATTTTACATACTGTCACTCTTGGTTTCGTTTGCCTCTTTCTCTTCAGGTGGTATAGCAGACAGCGTTTCCAAGTGGGTATGCAGGCACAGTCTGCCCCCAGAAAAGCTAAAGGCCTTTCTCCAGAATTCTGATGACCCAAATGATGAGATGCATAAAAAGACAGGGGAAAAACCCAAGAAGCAGCAGCAAAACCAAGAGGATGCTCATGGGACGGCAGGTCAGAACTCACCCTAAGCACTTCCGCCTCTGTCTTAGATGGCCGGCAAGCAGGCAGCTTGTTTTGGGCTGTTTCCCATTGATTGTTCGCATAATAAACTCAGGAAGAATTGCTGGCAGAAACTGCAGATTATGGGCTATGATTCCAGTTCAGTTCGGTTACGTTTTAATTATATAGTGCCTTTTACAATAAAAAATGTCTCTAGGTGCTTTACAGAGGCAGAAACCCAGAGCCTAAACCCCAGATAAGCACAGTGGCAAGGAAAAACTCCCTTTTAACAGGCAGAAACCCTGAGCAGGACGCAGCTTGTAAGGAGGAACCATCCTGCTAAAAGCCAGCTGGGTAAAGGAGGACAAAAGGAGTGAGACAGGACAGAGAGAATTAAGGAGAGAAACAAATGTCCAAATGTAGCAAACATAATACAGCATGGGAAAGTACTGACAGTGGACACTGGGTTTGTCAGAGCCAAGGATCCGTGCAGCATGAATGTCTGGAAATGGGAGACCTGCAGAAAAGGCGGAAGTGGGAGAGTGGAGATATTGGTTGTTGTTGTTGATGATGTGGGAAACTGATCAGTGGTTCATGTTTTTGTGTCCCCAGCAGTGTCGGCATATAGGAGCATAGCTGTGATAGATGGATAGATGGATTATTACCGTAATCTCTAGGAGGAATTCATATGGCAAAACTGCAGAATGCTAAAGGTTTTAAAGTAACATACTGGGATACAAATGGGCTGCAAAGTGAAAAGACAGCAAACAGACTGGAAACAAAGAGTAATAGTAGTGGTTACAAAGACCAGCAAGGCTTTGTCATCAGTCTTTGTTGATCATTATCCTGTGCTCAGGGCAGTGATTCCCAACTGAACTGAACTGAATGCAGAAGAAACATGTTGGAAGACCTTCCTCATTCATGGAGCTGTCTATCAGCATCAGACACATATCAGAAATGACCAAACGGGGGCTGTCTGACGATTCATAAATAATGGTATCCTTCAAAAATAAACAAATGCTTTTCCATATATTTCACATCCAGTATCAGGAAAAACACAACATAAAAATAACAAAAAATCGTTAAAAGGGAGTTTTTCTCCGCCACTGTGCTTACCTGGGGGATCGGGTTCTGTTTCTGCCTCTGTAAAGCACCTAGAGACAATTGTTACTGTAAAGGTGCCGTGTAAATCAAATTTAATTATTGAATTGAATTAAATTTAATTGATTTAGCAGTCTGCTTGCAATGCCCAGCAGTTAAAAATGAATGCTGTGGAGCTTTCATACATTGATAGTTTTATTACATACTGAGGAATGAACTTGGAACCGTACTAGTGAATCTGTTGGTCCAGACAGCTGATGATATCAGACTCAATACTGTGGGTGACCTCATGGACCTGGATGGACTCTGGACTATATGGCTGCTGATTAGACAACCAACAGTCTGATAGCGGCTTAACTCCCAGACCAGATTTAGGGCATCAATCAGCAAACTTTATCCAGCCACTTTGGTTCAAGCACTGAGATCTCACTTGCACAGGCTGCTTAACTAGCTAATCTTGCAACTTGTCGGCCAGAAAGGACGACTGCTGCTTTGTAGAGATGCATTATATTATCTCTGCCATCATTTCTCAAAAGATTAAGAATCCAAAGGCTAATTTAGGTCTTTGTAATGGAATGAACAATACATGTTTTCTGTGTTTTAGAGCTGTTTGTTGCCGTGTGCGAGCGTTTCCCAGACTCACTGTCTCCCGACATGCTGTTTGCACATTGCTGCTGGGAGTATGTGGTACAGTGGAACAAAGACCCCGAGGTACAAATTCAGGAAAGCTGTTTTGAACAATCATTTCAACAATTGTTTCCTCCCGACATTGTTGTTATAATACTATTACAATGAGCCACTTCCACCTAAGGTTAAAGTCAGGTTTTCATGGGATGTGTAAGTGTGAGCAGACACTGAGTGATATTCTGTTGTGTGTCTGCAGGAGGTAAAAAACTTCTGCCTGGCGGTGGAATATCTGAAGCTAGTCTCCAGTCCACACATCCAACTAGGTGAAGCACTTAAATATGGGATGGAGGGTTCCTACAATGCTAATGTATTTACTATACACCAGTAAAAAAGAAGTATCAGTGAATTTTTCTTTTTAGATTTAGGAGCAACAATGTTTGTCAGTGTCAGATTGGAGCTGATGGCTGAATCTTTGTGGCAGGAATTTCCACCATGATGTGGAGCACGTTCACCGTCAAGTATTTGTCAGCAGCCACCTTTTTGTTGGAGAAGGTGAGCCCCATCCATCCCTGCTCCCATGAACTGCAAGTCAGCGATGCCGTCTGTGACGCAGTAAATGAAAAAATAATTATTTCTTTTCCCAGGTTGGCAAAGCACCAAAAGATCGCCTGTGTAGACGAGTAAGTTGGCTTCAGTGAAAATCCTAAAACATCTGACACGTTTGATGGCTAGTTCGGAGTTTTTTATTTACTCAGTTTATCTTTGTCTAGTATTGAAATCTGTAATGATTTAAACCACTGACTAATATCAAAATACAGAAAAACTCAGAAAGGACCAAATGCTTGTAATTATCAGATTTATGGCACCAAATTAAACCTCCACTTAACACAAAAGTGTTTATTTGTTTGAATTTGGATGATTGTCCTACGTCTAATGAAAACCTGGAAATCATTGTGTCAAAACTAGATTATGGTGACAGTGTCCAATATTGGTGACTTCCTAACAGAGACCATAAAAACCTTTACAGCATGTGTAATCTTGTTACAAATGTTGTTCTGTCCAGGATGTGGGAATGGGAGACAAAGCTCTGACCTGTTTCCTGGGCTGCTGTGTGCAACTGCTGCAGGTCCTGATGGAGGTATTTGTTCAGATGTGTTCCTTGAAATGAATGGAATCTCAGAAAAAGTGGAAACCCTTGGCTATCAAGCTCCTATTGGTGCTTCAGCCAAAGGTAACAGTTTCACACATGTAGGAGGCACCGTACGTCTCAGACGTCAGCCTGATGTCTTGGACACTTTGGACAAAGAAGACCCAGGTGTCTCTCTGAAGGTTTCAGCCTGGGGCTCTGTGGTTGAAGCACCTCCTCCCTTCAGGAGGCGCAATGGCGGATAGTTCTTATTCAAACTTAAATCTCACTGAGCGTTTGAACTCCAGCTTAATCATGATTTTGTGCTGATTTGGACACGCCCGTCACTCTGACTCCTTGCTCTTTGGTGCAGGCAGACTCAGGCGTGGAGAAGGTCAGCGCCGTGGAGCTGTGTGTGGAGGAGGTGTGGAGCGGGGCAGAGGGCCCCCCTTCCATTGCTGATTTGGCCTTGGAACAGAAAGGGATTTACTATCCCTTGGTGCAGCACCACTGGCTTCTGACCTCCCTGCTCCATGCTGCAATGACTTTTAAGGTCAAAACGAAACCTCTGAGCCTGTTCGACAGTAAGGTAGGACAGACACTCACTTATATGATGGATCTGTATATTTGTGCCTTTTCACAGCAACAAAGGCACTGGATGAGAAAAAGATCCTTTTTGTTTTTTACTAAGGAACTAAAAAAAAAAGACATTTACAGACTTGTGAAAAATCTAGGTTGGAAAAGATTCTTTGCAGTCTTCATTTGAGGTGTTTTTTCTGACCAAGTGGCTTGAATGTGGATCTCAGTATCGCATGTACCATGTGACTCTTCCTTGAGTCTCCTTGGAAAACTGTCCATTACAGACAGAGACATCAAACTGTGCATTTGTTCCCTCCACAGGGTAAGAATGCTCTCTTCAGAGATCTAACCAGCATCCAGCTGATGCCCAGTGGAGTCATGGACTCGGGCTTGATTCTGTCACGACAAGAGGTAAAAGCCGTCCGGACTAAATGAGGGTGCCTCTGATTCATCCCTGTCTCCCAAGTTCCACGTTGTTTGTGTGTCAGTTCCTCTTCCAGGTTCAGATTGGCTGGGTGCAGGCTCTAGATGGTTCTTCCACAGCCTCTGACAGCAGCATTAGGCCTTCTACTGGTCCTGGTGCTCCATGGTGGCCCTCGCTCTGTCTGGAGCTGGGCTCACTGCTGCAGGTCTACCCAGACATTCTGAGGCGGCAGCTGGTCTGTGAGCTCTTTAGCCAGGGCCTGGACCTCAGGGCTGAGCAGGTGAATGTTCTTCCTGGGACTTTTTTTTTTTTTTTTTAGTGTTGCAGGGTTGAAGTAGTTGTCTGATATTCTGCACTGCCTTACCCAGGCGATGTTAGAGGTAGAAGATCAAGATGTGTTGGGCTCCCAGCTCCTGGTTCTGAGTGGCCAGAGGCTCAGTTACACACTGCTCCACAGTCAGAGTCAAACACAGCCTGCCATGGAGCTGCTGGCTCGCCTGCCCCCAACGCTGTGCGCATGGCTGAAGGCGATGGTAAGTGGCTTGAATATCTACATTCCGTTGTGCTCATCAGTTTACCCCGGCAGAATTTAGGATTTCTTGGCCATTTCCCAAAGAATATGAATGATAACACAAAAACGTCCCTTTGATTCTTGGTCACTGCTGGTTGAAGCCATTTATTATTAAATAACGGTGTTTACGCTTTTCAAATCATAATAACTACAGAAAATACACAAATGACCCTGTTTAAAAGTTTCTATACCCTTGTGATTCTGTCCTGATAACATGCACACAAGTTGACACAAATGGGTTTGAATGGCTACTAAAGGTAACCATCCAATCAGTGTGTGTAAAAATGTTCAATGAGCTCCTAGGCTCTTGACAGACCCTTGCACTGACATCTCCGGATTCTGAGTCATGGAGAAAGCAAAAGAATTGTCAAAAGATCTGCGGCAAAAGGTATTTGAACTGTATAAAACAGGAAAGGGATATAATAAGATATCCAACGAACTGAGAATGCCAATCAGCAGTGTTCAAACTCTAATTAGAAAGTGGAAAATGAGGTACTCTGTTGACATTAAACCACGATCAAGTCGACCAACAGAAATTCCTGCAACCGCTGGGAAAATTATTCAAGACGCAAAAAAACAACAAAAAAAGATCACTTAATAAAGTGAAGGTTCTGGAGTGGCGATCTCAGTCTCCCGACCTCAACATCATTGTACCACTCTGGAGAGATCGCAAGCGTGTTGCTCATGCAAGGCAGCCCAAGAATTAACAGGAACTAGAGGCCTTTTGCCAAGAAAAATGGGTGGCTTTACCATCAGAAAAAAAAGAGCCTCATTCACAACAACCAAAGAAGACTCCAAGATGTTTTTGATGTTTTTTAAATGTTGGTAAACATTCTCCAAGTCTTAAGCTTAAAATACACCTTTAATTATTAAACGGGTTGGCAAAGAACAGTCAAAGATAGAAGGCAGAAATGAGACACAAGAATAGCATTACCAGGAGTCACCACTCATCCTTGCTGGATGGACAAGGAGGTGTGTTGGACTCTATATCGTCAGAGATCAAAGACAGGAACAAATATGGACAGACTGCTCTGCCGTCAGGGATCCCAGAAAAGATGAAACATGCCTGTTTATTCCTGGCTCAATCGCTTCATTTTTTTTTTTACATTTTTTCAGTCCCAGTGTGGAACAAATGTAAGCGCAGTTTTGTTCAAGACAAGCTGGAATTGGAATATTCTGCCTTAGAAAGAACATGTCATCATCAGTATCATCATCATCATCATCGTCATCATCCCTACCTTCCTCTGACAGAATGATTAGAGGGCTTTTTTTTTAAATATAAAAGTCACCCAGTCATTGTGGGATGTGTGTGTGTGTGTGTGTACTGCAGGACCCCAGTGACCTCCGGTGTCCTTCGGTCCCTCTGTGTCAGACCAAAAGACTAGTAGGCCGTCTGGTTGAGATGCTCCCAGAAAACCACGCCCAGTACAGCCTGGCTCTGCACCTTCTTGAGGCTTTGGAGGCTCTGACCACTGAGGACTGACCCCGAGAAGCTTTCAGCGGACCCGTCTTTCAACAGAAGGAACTAGTGCTTTCATCATTTTGGATCTCACTCACTGCATGACAACTGGGGTCATCGGTTTGAAACCTTTGGGCTTCAGGCTGTTCGCATGTAATAACAGGAGTGTTGTGTCCTCTCTTATTTAGATCTAGATCCAAAAGTAAGTTCAAATGTTTGTGAGCAGCATTATAACCTAATTCCTTTTCACTTACAGTAACTGATCCAGTCTGGGTACCACCTGATCTGTTCCAATTTTCCTGCCTGTCAAATAAATTAGTTTTGCAAACACAATGTTTTTTTTGGAAAAATGTTTGTTTTTTTTCTCAAATGTCATTAGTTTTACCATAGGCAGAAATAAGTCATTTTAGGCCATTGGCCTCTTTCACTGGCTTACAAGTGGCTCCAGGAAGGCGGCTGTTCTCTTGGGGAGTCAATTCCATGGGCAATGTGTAGCACACAGGCCCACAGGCCATTACCCAAGCAGAGGAACCAGTCACTGAGATGACTGAAGTACTGTCCTGCACCGTGGGCACAAAGCGTCAGCGGTCTCTGCCGTGTGGCGGCGGCACCTTGGGCACCGGGAGCCAGAGGTCGGAACCGCCGCGATGGCGTAGGCACTGTTCTCACGGATTACACCCCCTGGTGGGAGAGCAGACAGTCACGTGAGCCACGGCACTTTAGTACTTGTGCAGCGTTTCAGGGAGGAGGCCCGCTCACCTTCCAGGTTGATGAGGAAGGTTCCGTGGCTGAGCAGAGCATCGGGGGGTAGGTCAACTGGAAGCTCGCTGGTCAGGTCCACCCTGGCGACCATCATCAGCTCAGCCAGCTGGGAGGATGTGGAGGTGGCTTCTCCCTGTAGGCACTGGGAGGCGTAGAGAGACGTTAGTCACTGTTTTCAGGCTGACACCCTATTCCTGGCTGTTGCACTTTTGGTTCTTTGCAGTTGTTTTAGGTAGCTGTAAAGCAGAGGTGGGCAAACTAAGGCCCGGGGGCCACATGTGGCCCGATGAGCTGTTTAATCCGGCCCGCGGAGCCGTTACAACAGTTTTTTCCAAAAGTCAAATCAAGAAGGTTGCCAGCTTGATTGGTTAGAATGAAGTTCAACTCCCTCTTCACCTAGCATGCTAACATTTTCTCTTAAGAATGTGGGGCCAAACATCATCTGGAGCTTCATCATCCATCTCTAGTTTTTACCAATTTACAGGCTCTTCAAACTATTTTCTCAGTTAATAGTCCATCAAGCATGATTTTAAGTTAACCTCTGACCCTCATCTGGGGGCCGGCCCGTTCATCAAGATCTAAAACCCAATGTGGCCCTTTAGGCAAAATAATTGCCCACCCCTGCTGTAAAGTATGTTGGAGTAACAATTCTATAAACTAAATTGCTAAACGGTTGCCTGTAACCAGTGGTTAAAATAAAAAAAAAAACCAACAACAATGCAATATTTAAACTCTTATTTCTTGAGAAAATTCCTACACATAAAAACAAAACATTCACACAAAACATTCTATCTGGAAATGTATGTGTGGTATCATGGTAAATGGAGTTCTAGTGTTGTCTTCTGCCCAGTGGACAACATTCGAGACCGGAAAAAGTTAGGTATAGAACGTGTAAGAGTTGGAGACGTGCTGTTCATATGGTTCTTCGTTCGTGCAACGATACATCATCTTTTCGGCGACGAGGATAGGTTCCACATCTGAACTTTAATTGGTCTCGACATCTAGTGGATAATAGGTGAAACTACAACTCCATTTATCACAATACCATATCTCGTCAAATATGTGTTTATCACAAATAGAAAATGTGAATTTGAGAACGGTACTGGAGAAATAACTCTTAGTCCACCAAATGACACTGTTTTATTATGCCAAGTCAGCAGAGGAAATGGCATATTAATTTGTAGTTGATGCATTTTATATTTTACAAAGATAGTACACCGATTTACCTCCATGAGCTCAAACAGCAAACCAGGCTTGATGGCAATGGTGAGGTCATACTTAGCCGGGTTTTTGCCTGGAATAGATGAAAGGAAGGAGTCCCTGATGGCACAGGCCCCTTCCACCATTTCTTCCACACCAGGCCTCAGCCACACAGAAGTACTTTGGATCCAGCCACTTTTGAACAAGGTCTGTGTTTCTGCAGACACGGTCAGCTTCAGCGACGCTTCTCCAAGTTCACGCAGGAGAAGTTGTGACAAGGACAGAAAGATGCAGGCAGATACCTTTGTGTCCTGGGGAGTGGGCGTATACCTCCTCAGCTAGATGTGGCAGGATCGGTGCTATGGATCTGGTGACGCCATCCAGAACCTTTTCTAAAACCGTCTGGCATGATCGTCTGCCCAGTGAGTCCTCTGGCTCGCAGTACAATCTGAACCGAATGGAAATGGAAAGTTTATGAAAATGTGAGGCGGGAATGAGCTCACCTGAGGGTGGAGGGACAGTTTCTTGCTACCATGTAAACCAAATACTGAAATCTGTTATAAAATACACAGGAAAAGCGATGGAAAGAAAGAGAATAAAGCAAGACTCAACTGTATTTAAAAAGCAGGGAAAAAACTCAAAATATAACATTTAAATACTCTTGTATAAATCCATACAATGATGCAAGATTTTAGTTTTTCCCTTTGAAAAAGTTGCAGCTTTGCTTTGTTTGTAAATCTTGTATAAAACGATTGACAGGCGGTCGTTTCAATCGTAGCTCACAGTGACTTTACCGATCTTTGATGATGCTGAAATAAAAACTGGAAAGGTCACCGGTGATGAAGGCTTGAAGGACACGGACGACCCTGCCAGAATTCCAAACTCACTGTAAGCATCTGTCACCTGCAAGCACACACACACACACAAAGTTGTGTTTAACAGTATCCACATGGTGTCAGCAGTGCATCAGGCATGCTGAGTGCAGGTAAGCTGGGGGAGGGGCTACATCTTACCTTGATGCTGTACTTATGGAGCAGGTGCAGCATGTACTGATCGATGTAATGCATGTCTGCAGGCTCCGTAGCCTGCACCTGTGGGTCGAAGCCCTGAAGGTTCCCCAGCAAGAACCTCAAGCTGTTCCTCAGCTGCAAGAAATGATCGGTCATGTGACGCCAGCAAGACCCCAGCCCGATAAAAACATCATTAACCAAACAATAAGCGCTGCTACTGCGTGGTACCTTGTTAATGTCGTCTCTGGCCGAGTTGAGGACATTAGCTCCAATCTGGACCTCAGAAAACACGTTCGACTCTGCCACCCACCAACGCAACACGTCGGCTCCGTAAGCGGTTGTAGCAGTGTCCTGAAAGGTTAATGCCCATTAACAGAAACTTTACACACTTTAACAACTCTTGGGTGTTCTATAGTACACCTTCATAACAGCAAAACCAAAGCATTTGATGAAAATATAAAACCAGAACAAAAATGATATGAAGGATGGAACGGATGATTCTGAGAAAGGTTCCCAGGCTCCTTAGGTCCATACATACACAGTCTTTATGTAAAAAGTTTGGAAATGATGAGCTAACAGCTTTTGTGTTTGCATGTGCTCGTTTGAGGGATAGATAAAAAAAAAAAAAACATCCTATGCCTACACTGGCGTTACCTTTCCTCCGTTAATAACCTCGTCCGGGTCGACGACATTGCCCACAGACTTGGACATCTTCTCGCCTTTTTCACCAACAACGAAGCCATGAACCACAAGAGACCTGCAACGCACAGAACACACAACCATTTCACATCAAAATATCTCCGTGGTCACCATGAACTGATCTTACAAAGTTTATGTACAGAAAATATAACAAAAGATTTCTAACCCGTCACTCCTTTGACTGGTTCCTGCAATGACGGGACTCACCTGTAGGGAGCCTTGTTCCTGACGGCCACGCTAGTGAGCAGAGACGACTGAAACCAGCCTCCAATCTGGTCTTTGCCCTCCAGGTAAGCGTCAGCCATACAGCCAGTTTCTGAATGAACAAAAAAAAAAAAAAAGCCTCACAAAGGGCAACAAAACCAGGAAGAGGACAGACTGACAAGCTGACTCCTGCTGTGAAACATCTCACGACTGTTAAAGACAGTCATTTACATTTGGTCAACAGTAGAATAGGACATAATGAATTTTACCCTCGAGCACAGCGGCCCAGGATGTTCCACTGTCAAACCAGATGTCGAGGACATCCTCTCCACGGACGTAGTCGATTGCTGGCCCGGCCTTACTCTAAAAGAAATACACAAGACAGCGCATCGCATTCCATCAGACATTACCACAAACAGATGAGAAAAAGTTCAATTTTCTGACGCGACAGGAGAGAGAGAACAAATCAATTAACAGTTGCAGTTGTTCAATCAAACAGCTTTCAGGCTTCTTTAACACACCTTAGTTCATTCATTACATCCAGAGTTAGCTGGACTGTTCAAAGGAACTGGGAGTCATTGTCTCCTGACAGTTATGGCTGGTTTCGTATAGGCTCAAAGCTAATATTATACAGACGATCATACAACACATATTTGATGCTTTGCCTAGTCGAGCTTTGTCTTGAACTACATGCTCCTCCGTGCTGCTTCCTGCTTTGATGATGATGAAGTTCACAGTATTGTTTGTCAAGCAGGAATACAGTACGTTCAGTTTGTTAGCTGTTCGTTTACCCCAAATAGGAACACGTTCAGGAACAACAGTGTATCACTCGGCCTAAACACCACACTTTCATGGCCACATCACAGCTGGGTGGCTTAGCAGGACTCCGATCTCCAGATCCCAGTTCTACTTCTGACTCCCTCCTGTATCCACCAGATCTATAACTATAACTGCTCATCTTGTTACGTCCTGATTCAAACCAACCTGAATGGAGACAATCATGGCCTCACCTTCTCAAGCACCTCCTCTGGCAGCAAAGTCTCAAGAGGAAGTTCCCACCAGCAGTCGCTTCCCTTTTCCTTAAACAGACTTGTAATATGAGACATTGTGTATCTAAAGAAGAAAAGACAGGACAAAATGAAATCTGAAACAAATAAATACTGATAGCAACACATTTCTGAAGAATCATACTAAAACAGCAACATGTGTGGCATAATGGAATATTTAAAAACTAATATATTAACAGGTTTTTCTGCGGTGCGTGTATGAGATGTTTCCAACTTCTAACCAATTAAAATGCAAGCCTTTTTTTCTGCACGTGTTTTTAGCTTACTTGTTTAGGAGTGGTTCCCCCGTCTCTCTGTGATAGAAGACTGGGATGGGAACACCCCAGCTTCGTTGCCTGGAGATACACCAGTAAGTCCGTCTGTCCAGCATTGCCAGCAAGCTGCCACGAGCCGACTCTGGGAGGATGTGCACCTTCTTAAGGGCCTCCTAGATAAACACACATTAGCCACATTTATTCACATTTAGAAATAAACCTAGAAATATACAAAGATGATTCATCCCATCCCTCTACAAAAACTCCAGCTCGTTGGTCCATTTTTATACATTATAACACACGCTGGAAAGCCAAATTGCTCTTTTCTTGCTTGCTTGGCTGTTTTTTCCACAAATGCTGATCACTCACATCATGGCAAGCTTGACCTTACCCTTGTCTTTGAGTGATCCCGCGTCCATGAACCACTGCCTGCTTGGCCGGATGATGACG
>CAAE01011581.1:43520-56403 GCA_000180735.1 Tetraodon nigroviridis | reverse complement strand
TTTGTGGAATTGTTTGGACATCCCTGCTCTACCAGGACAGACATATGTGTGATGGATGTTGTGTGCATAGAACAAAATTACAGTGAACTCATTTTTAAACTGTTATGCACACACTACAATAAACTTTAATATACATTTATAAAAATTAATGAATAATAACGATGAAACGGTGCTGAAATCATTTTTGGTCAGTACCTTGATGAAGGAGACCAGAAGACTGGCTTGTGGTCTTGATAGATGAAACCCTAAACAACAGTGAAAGTGAAGGATGGTGTGATTGTCCATACACACAGGTCTTAAACTGGAAAAGGGTTCATGAAGCATTTTCACAAATTGACAACTCAAATGGGGCAGCATATTCAAGCCTGGCCTTAACAGCACGGCGTGGTACCCACCTTGCCATGCATCTCCTGGAAAACTTTAAGCTGAGCAGCTTCGTACACCCCATGATGTGTATAGTAGCAGTGGTCCCAGTCTGCCATCACACCCCAGCGCTGGAAAGCAGCCTTCTGACGAGTTATGGCCTCTTCTGCAAATGCTCGGGCTAGCAAAACAATGTAAACATTTGCCAATAGTTGCACATGCATTCACTTCTCTATACTGCTCCAGGTGAGGATTTGACCCACAGCCTAACACAGGAGGGCAATTCCATAGAGGCCAAACAGCAATGATACCTTAAACTGCTCTGCTGTGGTAAGAAAATGCTAGAAATAAATACCTTAACAGTGGCATAATCATCATAAAGACATTGGCCCTTATTTCTCGATCTTGCGTAAGAACGTGCGCAGATCTGGGTACAGGAATCGTGTTATGAAAAGACCTGAGTCTGATTCCTGAAATATTCATGGATGACTGATCCCAGCGTACGAATCAGTGGGTCTTGAAAAATGTGGCGGCTGAAACCGATTGTTGTTAACATGTTCCTTTAAATATTCATGTTTTAGAGGCCCCTTTCTAGCATCAAGCGCTACGAGCCCCAGCCCTGAACCTGTGGTCTGACGCCACGTCAAGCTAAAATGAGAGAACATCCCTTATGTCATCTATCACTTAATCCCACAAAAACTGTGATCATGATTGATGAATCCATAACCAGACCCTAAATTAACCTAAAAAAGAATGCAAGGCTTTACCTTTCTGCCTGATCTGCAGTGGGGTGAGGCTGCTTGGCGTTAACTCTCCAAGGGCCTTCAACTCAATTGGCAGACCGTGGCAATCCCAGCCTGGGATGTAGTGGACCCGGCGCCCCTTCAGCATCTCGAAGCGGTTCCGAATGTCCTTCAGGATCTACAGTTAGCAATGACACCGACTTGAGTGGTCATTTCAACACTGTACAAGTGGTAATAATAAAGAGCCTGAACTGGTCACCTTATTCAATGCATGTCCTACGTGCGGGTCTCCATTGGCATAAGGGGGTCCATCATGAACACAGAACTCCTTCTTGGCTTTTCTGGACCTCTGCCAGGCATACAAATCTGCAAATCCACATTTCTGTGAAGGTATGGAGAGTGAATATTTTTGGTATTGAATCATGTATACTGTACAATGCTTGGAGTGCACACCAACAACTATGCCACTGTGAAATATTTGCTGCAGGTGATGCTAGTGCACGTTGTGTAAATGCATACCATCACCCAGCCACTCATAGTTTGAAACGGGCTGACAACAGAAATGATTGGTCACAAAAAAGTCAAACAGTGAAAAATGGACCTCTGCCACAGAAAATTATGACAAGCTTCTTGTTTCCAAGCTTTGTCAACCAGGTTTTCCAGGTGAAGAACATCTGCAAACTGAATTTTATGACACTTGTGTAAGTTTAGACAATGTATTCATAATGTTGACGTTAAAGATTTTGGTTGATAGCGGGTCAAAGTGTTTGTATTTGAACTTAAATATCTTTTCCGGGAGAAAACACACACTAGCACGGGAAGAACATGAATTTTAACATGGAAAGACGACATTACCCAATAACACCTACCCAGCATGCAGTGCGAAAACATGGGCATGTTTTGGTTGTCACTCAGCTCTAAATAGTTAGAAATACCAAAAAAAACTAAATTAAAAGTCAAATTTACTTTGAACAGTCGCCCCATTTACCTTCTGAATGGCGACTTCTTGATCCAGGAGCTTCTGTCCAGTCACCTTCATAGGGAAGTCAGTCCGGGGAACAAGCACTGTGTCCCGGTACAGGCTCTGAGCAGAGCCGACCTCTGCGGGTTGAACGCAACCTTCCTCCGTACTAAAAGCGCGACAGCCTCCGAAGCCCAAGCGAAAGACATGGCTCTGGGCATTCCTCATCAGCGGTCGACTCACCGCCGAAAGGCGGTGAAGTAACATGGAGAACGGAGCAGTAGTTTGAAAGGGAACGGGAGAATAAAGTCACTTCAGCCTTGATACGTCACATCACCGGAGATAATCCAGGACAGCAGAAAGCCACAAAACTACCGAGTGGCAGCCTGGAAGGGCTTTAATAGTCACTCACAAGACAACCAAAACCCCTTAGTGTGTTTTTTAAAACGACATAAAGAAGGCGAGATCCGAGCCACACGCGTGGGATGCGTTTGCTAAATCCTGCAGTCTGAACCTATACAGGCGTCAGACATGGCGGCCGACGCGCAGTGCATGCCGGGTAGACGGGTTTTTGACCGCTTTTCACTTGTGGCGTCACAGGAAGGGGGCCTGCAGATGGGCTCTGTACTTTATTCTCAATAATTTATTGATACAAATAATAATATAATAATATAATAAGCTCAATAATCAGTTAGTGAAATTGACGTTGAAGGGTGGCTTTCCCTCTGTGAACCGAAGTTTCGCTTCAGTTCTTCTTCTTCTTCTTATTATTATTATTATTATTATTATTATTATTATTATTATTATTAATAATAATAATAATAATAATAATCATAATAATAATAATAAATAATAATAAGTCTTGTGAGTGAAATTCGGTGAAAAAACAGGTAAAAAAGATGACTGACTAATAATATTACTTTTTTTTAAAAGAAAGTGTACACAACTAACAAGCATGCATTAAAATAAGAAGATGAGTACATTCACAAAAAAAATATTAAAATGAGAAGCGAGTAACAAACAAGAAAGCATTTAAAATTGAAGCTAAAATTAAATTAGTGAGCAGTTAAGATTTAAAAAAGCATAATGTTGGTGAGCAGGAAGATATTTGAGAAGCAAGGAAGTGGTATATTTGAGAGATGTAGGAGCAGAGCATGTGAAGAAGAAACTGCCCATGAGCCTGAGGAGCAGAGCAGTGTAAATGACTCTACTGCCCATGGGCCTGGTGGTCAGAGAGGTCTCAAATGGCTAGAATGTCTGCTTCATATTATCACCTCTATAGTCTCTAAGGCCTACATTTCCCAAGTCATATAAACAGTCAGGTAGTCCAGCAGGGTTCTTTCCTACCTAACCTGAACCATTAGGCATTCCAGTTCCATTGGTAGGTGAGAGGACTTAACTAGTTTGTGAAGGCAAAGAATAAATAATTGAAATTTGAAAAATAAATAAATAAATAAAAAAAAAAAAATAAATCCCATTTTGGCCAAATCACTTTAAAACAAGTCACTTTTAACGCCAAGCCTGATTACAGATCTCCACTTTCTTGTTCAATTATACTTGCATAGGTATAAAGGAAGAGAGGAAGAAATTCCAAATATTTAAACAGCATGCCTTAAAATACTTCCTGTCAGAATTTTTCTGTGTGATCTCCACTTTCTTCTGATTTATCTATGCAAACATTCACGCAAGAGCAAATCAGAATGTATTTTTCCAGTTCCTTCAGCAATGACTGGTTGCCAAATAGTGGAAACACTGCCGATTCATTTTAAAATGAATACGTTTTAAGTCAATTCACGTAGATGTGGATGTGTATTCAAAAAACCCATTTGGGCAAACAAACACGCTCCTTTTAAAGTAAATGTGCCCTCGGTGGACGCACCGGTGCGGTAGCAGGTGCGACTGATTATCCATCCGTATAAAAAAGAGGCCGAGGCCGTGGGGTTGTTAGAGACGATCAGCTGTTTAAGTCGACGGTCCACGATGATGAAGCTGTTCTTGGGTTTCCTCCTTGTTCTCAGCATTGTTTTGGCGCAGGTTAGTTGTTGCACTTTACTCATTTTGGCTCTAAAATGTAGGTGAGCACAGCAGCTCGTCGCGGCAAGATTAAACTAGCAAATAAACTCCCGCTGTTGTTCCGACTTTAGCAGTGATTGATAAGTTAGTGATTATCTAACAAGCTTCTGTCTGTCTCATTAGGCCCAGTACGGCACGGTTCCTGCGAGCTCGACCACCCCGGCCACCCCGGCCACCCCGGCCGGCACGCACACAGCCACGCACACAGCCACGCAGAACTCGACGGTGGGAGTGAAAAACGGCTCCGGGAGAATGGACTGTCGGGCGGCGCTGCTGCCGCTGGCGACGGCCGCTCCTCTGCTCCTGCACCGGCTCTGCGGTCTGTAGAGGAGCAGCATCTGGACCGTCTGGTGTCCTCCAGACCTCCGATTACAAGTGGCACCAGCTCCTTCTGGTATACATGCATGAGCTGACTGGTAATCGGAGGCTCCGGGGTGGTCGATTTGATTGCAAAATGTAACTTTTGGGAAAATCTGCGCTTTTATGTAAAACTCCAATAAAGCATCGTTGTTGACGTGAGCAGAAAACGACCGTTATTGGTTTAGAGACAACATAAACCTGAGCGGAGTGACAGAGAAACTGGTGTGTGGGTTTTCAGGCTGTGCAGACTGGTAGGTTCCCAGTACAGTAAGGTTTCCAAGAGCAGACTTTGACATGGATGATTGAGAATTTACAGACATAAGGTTTAGTTCCCAAGGTCCGGGATTAGTTAACACAGAAATGAAATAAAAATCAATAGGAAGGAGTTGTTTCTTAAAACAGATTGTGTTTAGATCATTCAGAGACTTAAACCAATGTACTGTACAATTGTAGACTTGTGTATACGTTACTGTGCAGACGTGTGTGCATGGTCCCGAGATGGGAATTTGTCATGGCTTATTAAATGTACACAAATTTTACATATAGATTCAGACAGATGCACAGAATTTAAGTTTCTAAGTTTTACGTTTTATCACAAAATTTATTTTGCATTACAAAATAAAGGTTGAAGGTCTGCCTAAACTGTCATCAAGAGGCATCTTTGCTTGTGTCCACTTTGATGTTGGCTTCAGTTCTTTGTCCATTACTCATTACGGCTTCTCCAGAGAGCCTGATGGCAGGAAAACCAACCCTACGCTCAATCCACTGTGCAACGCTCAGGAGCTTCTTGTCTTGCTGAGCAGGTCCAATAAGCTGCAGACCAATGGGAAGACCTCGTCCTGATAAAGCCGTTGGCACGGAAACGGCGGGAAGACCTGGGGTAGGGAATAGATCAAATTCAGGCTGAACGTCAGTTTTAAGATTTTATAAAAGCTCAACACTTAAGGCTGAAGTAAAGCTTAGTGGTTAAAGAACCGAAGCTCTCTGGAGCAGTTGTGTAGAAATGGGTCGGCGTTTCGCACTATTTGATACACTTGACTATGGCGACATCTGCTGGTCGTTGTTTGACATAGCATTTGAATTGAATAATACAGGGCGAGGTGTGACGAAACAAGTGTTTATATACGTTCAACAGTGAACAATCTTTGAAGCCGTACTTTGATTGTTCACTGTGCCTTTGTGTAGGCCCACTGTGGGCCTTTATTAAACGGCAAGTTAAAGCATTTGTCATATTTGCAAGATTGAAATACGCACAAATGTTCCAAAGCGAGTTGGCTCATAGGATATAGCAAGATTGGGTCATAAATAAATGTCACCATAGAATGGAAATAGTATATATATATATATCATGAATATATATCACTATATATGACAATATATATATATATATATATATATATATATATATATATATACATATATAATGAGGGTATATCAGTGGTTTAGGTACACAAGTAAAGGTTGACTTTGACTCTTTGATCCATACAAGATCCAAAACCAAACCAAAAAAACCCCCCAAAAATCCGTACCTGCCATGTTGGCGGGCTGGGTAAAAACATCCTCCTGTGCACTGCGTGATCGATTGTCTTCCTGTGTGAAGTCTGCGTAACAGGTTGCATCAGCCAAAGTGGTAGGAGTCAAAAGTACATCCACGCCTGAGCCAAACACCCGTTTGAAATCATCTGTGATCATTCGACGGACTTTCTGAGCCTTTACGAAGTAGTGCTGGAAGTTCCCTGTGGAGATCAAGTGCGAATACACTGACTTGTATACAGACACAGATGAATGCACACACCTGTGTATGTTTGTGTGTATAGAGAGTTCAGCTACCTGGCTGAGAGAGCCCTCTCAGTCAGCTCCTGTATATTGATGACATCCAGCCTCAAAATAGATTGAATCGACTAACTGGTCTACACCATCAGGAGCTACAGTCCTAAAATTGGATCATCGTAATCTCGACAAGTGTGGTCAAATTGTAACCGAGGCAGGCATGTTTTGATGTGCTCTGCCATTAGTCAAAGCCAAAGCATTTCATGACTACAGTGCGATTAGTCTGTAGTCATTGGCGCTGCTAACAAGTTGGTGTCTTGGGGATGAGAAAGATGGTGGCTGATTCCAGGCAGGATGGGACAATAGCTTAAAAAAAAAATCCAGGTAAGGTCCCTCGAAAGCTGCTCTACTCAGGCCTCGAGTACTTTTCCACAAGCTCTGTCCGATCCTGGGGAGCCTTGTGGGGTCTGGTACATTTGAGATAAACAGGCTTGTACAGGCCTCAAGAAGACTGGGATATACTGTATTTTGAAAGAGCAGGTTCTTTCCAGCCAGCTAAAACTGATCTACTGTAAACATGGGGTGTTTATTTTTCAAAACTATTTAAAATTTACCAAATATTTTATTATCTTTTATCACCTAACTTCCTGTCCCACCCTCACTAGTTTGCTGCCACATGGTGCTTTATCTGGCAATTGATCTCAATGGAAATTTGTCGATTCAGGGCGAAACGCAGAGGCATTTGGAGTAATACAGAAGTTAAGTCCTCCATGTTGAACTTTTTAAGCCATTCAAAGGTGCATTTTGTGTTTACTTGGCTTATCGTTGTCTGATATTAAAGTTTGTGCAATGAATGTGTCTGTGTACATGTATGAAAATTTATTTTTGTGCTTACTGTTTGAGAAGAAAGTAGTTCCCAGACAATATTCTTCCTCTCACCACATCATTAAATCCCTCGTGGCGTGTTGAAGCATACATAGCCTCTGTTGAGGCCACCACTGAACTACGATGGCCTGAAGCATGAGAAAAATCAGTCCTTTACTCAGTGACTCTAAAGCCATGATGTTTTGTATCGTACGGTTAATAAGCTGAATATGCTGGTCATACCGTATTCAAGACCATCAAAGCGAGCCATGTTAGATGCCACCTCAACACAGCAGAGGATATGGTAACACACTATGGAGTACTGGGTGTGGGGGAGGGATACCTGGACAACCCGCGCCCCCTCCCTCTCAAACATGTCAGCAACGCGACGCCACTCTGCTGCGGTGTCTTCAGACAGCCCGGGTGCATGATATTCCTGACACACGTGAAAACATAGAAAATAAAATCAGCTTTAGCATATACTTGCTTTTTTTACCACGCATCAAGTTTGATACAGCAGGAAAAGTAGGTCTGCTATGGTCCTTCACCTGTTAAAAAGTGTATTTTATCAATAGCAGATACTGAAGCTGTGTGTTTGGTGGAAGATTGTGCATGCTTGGTGATTTATCCTGACCAGGTGGCTACTGGTGAGGTTCGCACTACCAGTAGCGTGCAAATGCACATGAGAGACAAAAAAATCTCCAAATCAAACATCAAAATGCCTCAAAAACTGATTTTTTGGGGCTTTTTTAAAATGCTGTGCCAGCTTCCTGAAGGGACGCAGAGAGCTCCACTGCTCATTAATTGCCACAGCTGATTGGCTTTAAACCTGACCTAACAGCCAGATCAAAGCAGAAACTGCTCCATATAAAAAGGTCATAGAACATCATATAACAAGATACATTCTAGTCTTTTTTTTGTCTTTTTCTGTTCCCACCCAGCTGGATAAGTTTTCCTCAGAAGAGGATGCTGGGTGGCTCTTCTCTCCATATCATCTACCTGTTTCAGTGTCATAAGACACTTATCGACTTTATTAAACTAGAAATGTCACAGTTTGCTTGTAGTGAGGGGAGAACACACCTTTGGAATTCCTACGCAGATGTTCTTAACATCAAATTTCTTAGGTAACTCCAACAGTGGGGAGAGTGGGGGAATTGTTGTTGAGTCCTTCCTATCAAGGCCCTGGAGGACGCCTGTGTGAACAATTAAACACAAACAAATTTCCTGACATAATCTGAAAGCAATATGTTACAGCCCCTCCTTTCCTTTCCGTGATTGCAGCAGGACTGGTTACCCTAATCTGATGGCTACACAGAAAACCACACAGATCAGCCGATCTTACTGTTTTCTCTATACACGCTGCTCTATTTTCCCTTCCGAACCACATGTCCTTCCCATGGCATTCACGTCTACTGAAGAGTGTGAATTACAAAGTGGCTGATTATAGTATTCCAAACGTCAAAAAAAAACAAAAAAAAAAACTCAGCAAGGTTCTAAAAATTTAAACATCAATGAAAGGTAAAAAAGAAACTTTTCAACTGTGCTGTTTTTTAATGGCTCCTTTTGCAGCTAATTCAGAGACATGCTGCACTCTCTGTTTTTATTCTTTATATTCTGTGATCATATCCAGTCCTATGGAAGTGACATTTTTTTTAATTGAATTTTCTTTTGTGAAATCTTGACTTAGTTTCGCAAGATTCTTTTTTATTTATTTATTTTATTTTTTTTTTTTGCCAGATCTCAATTTTGTGTTGCTTTATTGGTGTGTTGTCAGAAAGCCACTAAAATTTTATATTACCAGCAGGAGGCAATCGGACCACAATTGAATTAAGGTATAGCTGAACCACACACACACACACAAATATATATATGTTGTTTTTATATTGAATTTTTTCTTTGACTGTGTCACTCTGTCTGGACAATTCAGCCAAAAGCTTTTATGGGAAACTTTAGGGTAATAAAATTAAGGTATAGCTGAACCACATATACAGTATATTGTATGTGCGTGTGTGTGGGTGTGTCTATATAGATAGCTAAGTTGCTATATATAGACATAGCTGTATATAGACATATATACTATATCTATAAACACACACACACTATATTTAGCAATTTGCCTAAAATGTTGACATTCTTTTAGGGGAAACTTTAGGGTTCTACATCTTTCTTAAGGCTGCCAACAAACTCCTACCTAAAACAATGGCCGCGTCATCGACTGTGCGGGTCAAGATGCCAGGGACATCCATGGAGTTCATCAGGGGGATCAGTCCGTGTCTTGACAGCAGACCATAAGTAGGCTTCAGGGCCACCACACCACATAGTGCTCCTGGGTTACGAGTAGAACCACCTGTGTCCGAACCCAAACTTCTGCCGAGAAATTGTCGAACCAGGACAGCCGGATGTTAATTTTGTGTTTTTTAATTTCTCCTAAAGTGGAAATGTGTCAACTCACAAGAAGGAGGTTAAGGAGGCAATGGCCGCAGCACTTCCTCCTGAGCTTCCTCCTGCCACCACCCCTGTAGGATGCAGCATAGCTCCATGGGTTTCGCACGGGACCAAAAGCTCCATCAGTACTGCCGGATCTAAAACATTAAAAAAACACAGTAAGCAATAAAATAGTCCGGTTGTACAGTAAAATGGTCGCTTTGTCTGCAAGGTTTTTAAAGAATTAATAAGGGGTGTTAAATAATGGCAAAAAAAAATACATCTAGACTTTTATTTTCTTTATGTTGCTAAAATATAAGCAACATAAAGAAGGGAATTCATCAGCCATTATCCCCGATGGCTGACTGTGATCATATACTGTTTTTATATGTTGGTTTAAATAAAAAAAACATAATTAAATAAATACATTTTAATTTTTATCGGTAGAGATTTTAAGCGTACACCCTCTCAATGAGGGCCTTAGTTAAACATGTGTGTATTTTTACTGAATATAAAATTCTAAATAAAAAAAACTTCAGCAAAGGACCCACACTCCACTAAAAGAGCATTGAGTAGATTATCTCACCCCATAGCAAACTCGTCCATCTTAGTCTTCCCCATGAGAATGGCACCTTGGTCAAGCAGCTTTTGGACAACAGTAGCACTGAAAGGTGGGACGTAGTCTGTTCCAACACAACGGAAAGGCATCACGGTGGTATCATTTAAGAAAAGCGACTTTATTTCGGCTCACACAGACCTTTTAGCATCCTGGATGCACATGTGGTCGGGATGTTTGCTGTGCAGAAATTGTCCTTGGCCGCAAAGGGGATTCCATCTAGAGGACCTCTGGGGACACCTAAGGGGAAAATGTCCAAGAGCTGTATTTAGGAAATATAATAGGATGAAAAGAAACACCTTTAAACCTTTACCTTTTACTGCACTGGTCTGTTTGGGAAGAGTAGTGTTCCCAAATTACGTGGTGTGGTAGATTGTAATTACACGTCTCCGGAGGAAAATCAGGAGAAAAATAATGACCCATGTTGATGAGTGGAGACATGACTCCAGATGTTGTTACACACCTTGCAGCAGTCTGGTTTCTGCTTCTTCAGCCTGCTTCAGAGCAATTTCCTCTGTAACGGTGATGTAAGCATTAAGATGCTGTGTTTTCTTGATTTGATTTAGGCACTTTCTGCAGAGCTCTGTTGGCGAGATCCTTCCCTCTCTGAGTGCCAAAGACGCCTATGGACCAGAACAGATAGTGTGATATTTGTCGCTAAGGCAACTGGACTTTTACTAGGTTCTTGAAAAAACGGCGACAGCTTTTGGAGTATTCAGCCATAAAAGCACAAACGCACATATGTGAGAACATATAGCTTGATGTACACATTTGCATGATGTCCACTTGCAACTGCACACCCACTGGGATTTAAAACTTCGTTTGCAAATTAGTGCGAGATGTGAAAAATTTGTCTGTCTTCTGAGCAACCCCAAAATGCAACTGTGAAAGGCCTCATGTGTACAGTTTAACAATGAAAAACTTAGTTATTACACTATATCACTAAAAATCAGTTGAATAAAGTGATTGCCTGTGTAGGTGGACATTAAAAATCCAGGAAATTTGTTGTGAGAGTGCTACTGTTCAGAGTAACGTTAACGGACGTATACTGAGAGCCTGGTCGTGTCCTGGGGTTGGTTACTGCAAAACTAATATCAAGTGATTTTACTATATACATTTTGGTCATTTTGTACTGCTGCTTGGACATCGAAAGGTAGTTCATGTGACCGCAGTGGAAAAAAATGCAAGGCTCAGACAGCTGTCAATAAGCACACCTTTTGAATCGAAAATATCGGATGTATAGGTGCCGCAGTGTGTGTAGCTTCTGCGACTAACTGCATATTTGCTAATTATGTATTCGCCTGCGGAAGTAAAAGAAAGGGAAAAATATCGAACTGACCTCTCTTATAGTCAGGCTCAGCATGTTCCCTGTGGTAACTTTTAAATGAACCTCAACCTTGTTACAGTGTGCGGTACCAGCCAGTACGCTGACATGTTTGTTTCTGTCGCCATCATATTCCATCGGCTTCTGTGACTGGACAGTTGTTGAATAAACTGTTCTATGATTGGTGGAAAGACTTGAGGGGCGGATACAGGAAGAGGGCGCGCACATTACAGTGAAGGACGATGGCGAGCTGTGACTAAAATCTGTTAATTCTTTGCTTTTTTTTCTCGAATCGTTGGAATTTTTTTTACAATTTCTGATGAAGAAAAACGAGAAGGTCGGGGTTTTAAATCAGAACGTACTTATTTCAGCACACTGTCCGTATGCTGATTTAATTGAAAATTTCCATCTAAAATTAAGCTTGTGCATTTCCGATAATGTGTTTCATTGAACATTTTGCGAAAAGCAAACTTTTTTGGGGTTTCAGTAAAGCTCAGTATGGGCATATTAAAATGCCTTTGCAGTGCAGACATAGAAGACTCTTCAGTGCTTCCAGACGTTGCAGCAGCACTATGCCGGCCTGGGTTATTGACAAATACGGCAACAATGATGTCTTACGGTTCACTAAAAATGCCAGTTTCCCTGTCATCAGCTATCCAAATGAGGTGATTGTTAAAGTGTTTGCAGCAGGACTAAACCCTATTGACGTTGCTATGAGAGGTGAGAAACAAATGTCCAAGTGGACCTCTGACCTTTTGCATTTATCTCCTGATAAGTGATACTGCTGTCAGTAACTTGCTCAAGTTGCTTTTATAAAGTCCCTGAATTCAAGGAACACTGAAGTTACTTTTTTTAGGTTGTCAGAAATATGTTTTAAGAAATCTATTTTTAAAAAGTCATTACTAAAAATTACATTCCACTGGAATTTTAGTATCATCAAGATTCTACTTCTGATTTTTTTGTGTGTGTGTGTGTGTCACAGTTATAATTTTGATGTAGCAAAAAGTAGACGAGTAGCAAAATGGCATCGCTTGTTCTAGAAAAATAATGTCCATCATCTAAGAATAATATAATTAATTACAGTACTCTGTTACTGGGGTAGCGGGCGTGGGAGCGCAATGATGAATCTAACAAAACACAGAGAAATTCTGAAAGACTGGAATCTGGAATTTATTTTTTTTTAATTCCACATGGTAACTTTTAGTCTTTCTCTTTGCTTTTAATCATGAAACTGGCAGAACAGCAAATATACCACTGAGCTGAATCTGAAACGTTTTCCTTCTTAGGGGGTTATGGTGCTGCAACATTCTCAATGCAAAGGGACCCTCTGAATATTACGCAGTCAGGCAGCGAGTTCCCTCTCGTTTTGGGCAGGGATGTCTCTG
>CAAE01011581.1:31842-42531 GCA_000180735.1 Tetraodon nigroviridis | reverse complement strand
ATGCACAAGATCATGAGCTAAACACCTTCATTTGGGGCAGCATTTTATCCTTGACCTGGAGAAGGCACTCCACCCTTTCAGCAACAACAACACTAGTGAACTCATTTGTAGATGATAATTCTTCTTCTAGTGGCTTTGCACTCAGCTGTGAACTGGTCCACTAAGAGTTGAAGCTTATGCCATGATGAAGCCAGCAAGACCACCTCTTCAAAAGGCAGAGACCCAGTCCTGTGACTACCACACTGGACCCGCTCAACACCCAAGGCTATGCCCAAAAAATTCTGTCTATAAAGGCTGTGAGCAGAAAAAGGGCTTTTTTGGGGAACAACCCCATAAGAATCCCAGAGCCCCCCTCCGACCCCCCGTCCATGCTGAGAGTTTAGAACTCATCCACTGTTCCAAAGCGGAGACCAAAACCACACGGCTCCTCCTGAGGTTTAGAGATCCGACAGGCTCTTTGTCTATCTAGACGTCACCAGGAAATATCAGTATTTTTGCAATTGAAGGATCCACATTGTCAAGGGATGGGTCTCCTTTTTGAACTTTTTTCAACTTTTTTCATGTTTTTTAGGTGGTTTTGCAGTGGCACTTTTTATATCAGCAATTGACCTAATTTGTGTTGTTCTTAGGTGTCTCACAAACCTAAATCAATGTCCCATACGGAGGCAGCAGCTATCCCTTATGTTGCCACCACAGTCTGGTCAGCACTGGTGAACACTGGAGGACTCACCAAGGAGAATTGTGGAACAAAGAGGTAAGGGAACATTACACTCTGAAGCCCAGAGAAGATTATTGTCGATGGGAGGAAAGAGAAAAAACACATTTACATTATGCATTTGTGCATCCTATTTTCACAGGATTTTAATTCTTGGTGGTTCTGGGGGAGTGGGAACATTTGCCATTCAGGTATGGATAAATGAGAACTTGAAGTACTGACACACTTTTGTTCTGCAGTTGTATAAATGTGTGTTCAGTTTTTGAAGGCTTGGGGAGCCCATGTGACTGTTACCTGCTCCCATAACGCACAGCACCTGGTCAGGGCTCTGGGAGCGGACTGTGTGGTTGACTACACTGCTGGACCAGTGAAGGAGCTGCTTGAAGCACTGGGCTGGAAGTGAGTTTTCAATGCATTTTGCGCTTTACATGTTCATAAGGTGTTGCCCTTTTTTCCTAGAACACCTCCACCACCAATTACCCAGGCACACTGCTCAGAAAAATGACGTACTTCCTTACTGTGTAATTAGTCTGTCACTCTTGTTACTGCCTGAGATATCTGGTTATCAGCTCTGAACTTGATCAGTAGATAGCAGCTTCTGCACCCTCAGCAAACAGAATATGGGTCTTGTGTGCCTGTGGGCTGATGTTACATTCTATTAAAAAGCAAGCAGAGATGATGGCCCGGGTACTAAAAATGGGTTTGTGGTGCTTTAGTGATGATCTTGGGGAGGGTCATTTCTCCGGAGGGCTGCACAAACCTTTCCAGTGGTACCAGGAGAAGATCCTCAGTCCTCGCATCAGACCATGTGCTGGTACCGTGGCCCCTGGGTTTCTTCTAGGGCACATCAGTGCCCAAACTCATGTGACCCATGACAAAGGCACTGAAGGTGGTAACTGGCCCTCCTGCTCTCCAGACCTTCATTATGTCCTGTTGCCATCAAGATGTTTGCATCTTTCTACTGTATGAAAAAGTGTCCAAAAACCTTGCATCTGCAGTGACTTTTCACTTACTTAATGTTGCATAGTCAATAAATCCACGTTTTGTCATTTGACTTTTGCATTTATTCAACCTGCTATGTTCTTTTCTCCTTAAGGTTTGACCTGATCCTAGATAATGTTGGGGGGGAAACGGAGTGCTGGGCTCCAAGTTTACTTCAGCCTTGGAGAGGATCCAAGTACATCACCCTTGTCACACCCTTCCTCCAGAACACTGACATGTTGGGGATTGCTGATGGCATGGTGAAGACAGCTGCCTCACTGGCTGCCAGCGTCTTTAGGGTAAACAGCACAAAACAGGATGCACAATGTCTTCATAAACACAAAATTATCTTTATTGACCTATATATTGAAATGTATACTAGTTATTAAACTAACAATACAGGAGGTCTTTTATCTATGTTGTGTGGAAAAGATAAATTATATGTATTTTTTCCGTGATGCATTATTAAATGGTTAGTGATGTTGTTCTTCATGCTATTGTTTTGTTCCTTTTTTAGCACATGGTGAAAGGAGTTCATTACCGCTGGGGATTCTTTGCAGCAAGTGGACCTGCACTGGATGAAATACGAGACATGGTTCACGCAAGACAGGTATCAATTTTATTTTAAACTATTTAGACACTATGACGCTACGCGGTGGTTAGCACTATCGCCTCACAGCGAGGAGGTTTCTGTGTGCATGTTCTTACTGTACATAGGTGGCTTTTCTCCGGACACTACGGTTTCTTCCTACAGTCCAAAGACATACAGTGCTTGCTAGGTGAATTGACTGTAGGTGTGAGTTAGAGTGTGAATGGTTTGTCTCTTTGTTAGCCCTGCAATAGGCTGGCAACCTGTCTGGGGTGTGCCCCAAATAGGTCACCATCCAGCACGTTAGAGTAAAAATTTTTCAAAAAATCTGACTTTTTTCGGTTCTTTTCTAGACTTAATTGAGACCACATTCGTCTTTGTATAATATAACTATCAATATTTGAGAAATTAGACTTCCTTGCTGATCTTGTGTTTGCTGTCTGCAGGTTCAGGCTGTGGTGGAGGACATGTTCGGTTTTTCACAGGTTCCTGAGGCCTTTCAGAGAATAGAGAAAGGTCACGCTCGAGGCAAGACTGTGGTCCAGATTAGCCAGTGCTGACGACACACATTTTTCTTATCATGAAATAAACAAAAATTCTTTCACCACAAGCTGGTAGTCTCATCTATCCACAGCCTAAAACTACTACATTATTTTAAATGAGAAGATAAGTTAAAAGAAACACATTAAAGAGAAAATGTAAAAAGTAGTTTGGTGGGGGGAAAAAAAGCTCAATTCACAAATCTCATAAAAGATTGCAACACATTTATCACAAAATGATAGAAAATTCTAAAAATCTAATTGTACATGTAACAGCTTTCTCACATTCACATACTGTAATAACAAGCTGAATTGCACTAAAAAAAACACTTATTTTCAATGAGCGAAATCCAGTGGCTTACCTAAGGGGTTTGAAATGTAGTTAAAGACTATAAAGTTTAACATAAAGCCACTTAAAATGTCATGTTGTATGTTAAAGACAACACATTTATCCAATGGCTCTTTGTGGTTTGACAAATAAAAGAATGAGTCGCTCTTCTTGGTGAAATGTCAAAATGGCTACAGTGTAGCTCAGAGTGGTAGATGCCCTCTCGCGTTTGCCTGTTTTAGGTGAGTCCCTCGGTGCTCAGGAAGAGTTTGTAAAGCAGAAAACTGCTTCAGCTCATGGTTGTGACTTACAAGATCTCCAGAGTCCACCTCTGGCTTAATTTCTTCTCATCAAAACTGTTGAGAATCACTTGGTTCTTGTCATACTGGCATCCACCTGTAAGAAGGAATGAAAGCATATTTACCCAGCTGAATGTAAGAATCTTTATAGTCGCAAAAACTTTCAGGTAACACACCAAATGCTTCTGGTAAGACTTGCTTAATCATGTCTTTAAAGCCGCTAAAAAGGCTATAACCGGATGGGCCATCATTTGAGTTTCTGCATTAAACTTTAATGACTTGTTGAAATTATTTAAAACATTCAGACCTTTGACTTCAAGAACCAGGTCAGGGCTGAGGTGAAAGCGCACCAGGCCATCAGGGGTGATGTTCCACAGTGGGCCCAGGTTGTCTTTGTCAGAGGAAACACAGAGTCTGCTCCCTGCCATGACAACACTACTGGACGTCTGCAGGCAGCAGTCTTCCACCAGCTGGAAAAGAGAACAGAGAATTGGGTTCTCATACATCCAGATCATTGTTGTCTAAAGCTTAATCCATGTGAGCAACTGGACTTGGTTGGGTTTTTTTGAAGACATTTTGCCTCCTCCCCAGAAAGCTTCTTCAGTCCTGAAATAGCTAAAGCCAGAATTTGAAAATATGAATCCAAACGTTCACCCCTTTTCACAGGACCTGATGACTCAAGGGCCCTGGAGACAAAAGGGAAGCACCCACAAGTGAAACCACGCCAATGATCCTGCCAACGACCCTGCTAAAAACTCTTAGTTGACCACCAAGATCATTAGAACACTAATGGTCCACATGGGCTATATTTTCAAGCTCCAGCTTCAGCTAGACTGAATAAGCCTTCTGGAGACAACGCAAAACATATTAAAGAACCTAACCAATAATCATCAGACATATTGTCTTTGTAGATTCTTATTTATCCAAGTCATAATTATCCAAGGTTAGATATGAAACACTGTAAATATTTTTGATGAAGGGAAGAGTGGAGGACAACTGGACTTGTTTAGGGTTTCCTTAAAAACTTTTTTATCCAGAAGGCTTCATCAGTTCTAATCTGACTGGGAGCAGGGCTTGAAAATATAGCCCTTGTTAACCATTGGCATACTGCATGACTGCATGGTCGTCTGGGAGTCGTTAGAAGGGTCATTGACAGGGTCGTTCACCTAGTCTCTGTTTTGGGTGTTTCCCCTTTGTCCGCTGAGTCTGCACTTTTCTCTGGTACTGTACATCAACTTTTACAAGATCTGGTGACTCACTACCATGTGACACCAGACAAAGGGGAGGCACCCAAAACTGAAACTAGGTGAACGACCCTGCCAATGACCCTGTCAACAACTCTCAGGTGACCAACCAGATCATTAGCATGCTAATGGTCAACAAGCTCTGCCCCCAGTGAGTTTAGAACTGAAGAAGCCTTCTCTAGAGAAGGTGAAACGTTTTCAAGGCAACTTTAAATAGTCCAGTTTAGCCGAGCAATCTAATCTTCGACATCAGGCATTATATGCTCTGAAACAGCATTCATGATGGTCCCATAGAAGAGTTTTGTGCTGTCAGAAAGTTGTGGACTATTAGGAGTGGCTTAAAAACAAATTAAAATAGCAGTCCTCATATTCAAAAGTGATATTTATCAAATATCAAAACTTTCTGATATTTTGAAGCCATGACATATACGACATGCACTTATTTTGTAGTGATCGCAGTTACCATGGAGATTTGACACGCAGATGATCTGTTCTTAGGAACTGGCATAAAATCTCTGTGTCTTTACTAGCTTCTGACACCCATCAGAACAAATCCATGTATGTATTTCATCAGTTATATGTGCAAAACTGCTGATAACCTTGCAGGTGAGCTGGCCACCTCTGTAGAGCCAGATCTGCTCCAGGGCCTCTGTCTCCTCCAGGGCTTGAACCCTCATCAGTTTGATGTCATCCAAGGTGCCTGTCAAGGACATCACGCCTTGCGTCTCCTTGTTTCGCAGGCGTAAGTACACATGGCTCTGGTAAAAAAGAAGGTGTTGTGATGGTCTTTAATATAATGTTATTTGGACTTGCCAATGGCAGAGAAGCTCTTGTAGGTAGTATTTGGATCCTGTGGATTACAGGATATATTACAGGTAAAATACTCAGGGGTGTTCCATTCAAAGCCAGGTTGTTTTCTCCCTCCCTACCTGGTGTAATGGGCGAAGGGATCCCACTCGCTGCCAGTTATTGAATCTACAAAGTTCTGCTACTTGACTTGGCTGCAGCAGCAGCTGTTTTCCACAGTAGTTGTTGCCTTCGTACAAAACCCATCTGTGAAAACAGGAGTGAATATCTCACAGATTTGCTTTTTTAAAGATTAGAGGCCTGGAAAACATAGTACTCTATTTATATTCAAAGCTGGTTTACAGTTATATCTGCTTTTTTTTCTTTCACCTACTCTTTACATAGTGATGCAAAGCTAACACCGGTTAATAGAATTTTAAGCGTCAGACATTTCTACAACTAGTATCTTGTAAAACCTAGAAAATTACCTTTATCTACAGAACTAATGAGCATTGTAAGTAACGATAATGGAGTGCTTTCTGGGTGGGGTAACAACCCAAAAATCGGCAATGACAATACTGTTAAACCCAGCAGGGGACATACATTCCTCCCTCCACCACCAAGGAACGGACATGTGTGTCCAAGCCCATCTGCTGCAAGTTGAGGGCTTCACTGGTGAAAACAATTCTGCGACCTTTGAAGTCCACCTTACTGAACAGGAGGATGGATGGCAGTGACAGCTCCTTAACAAGAAGACAACAGAGTGGTCATCACTGTTCACATGATGAGCTACCTGCAGGACATCCACGGTACTTACATGATCGATGCTCTGTATGGAGCGCACAGGGGTGTGTGATGATGCAAGGCCCATGGCTTCTGTGGTGGGGTATTCACCCTTCTCCAATACATACATGTTCTCTGTAAATTGGGCACCTTCGTACGCAACCCAGCTGTCCAACAAATACAAAGGTCTCATGATGTCAGAGCCTTATGATTGAGGCTAAATAACGACATTTTAATATTAATACCTTAAAATAGCTGTATTTCCTACATAGTGAGGGACATAAGAAAAAGAGAGTGTTAAAGGAGACAGTACCTGCCAGAAAACACCTTACAGGACCTGGGTATAAAGTCTTCAGGCAGGGCTGCTGTATTGTCCTCTACATCCACCATTTCTCCCTGAAAGTTTGGCTCTGAATACAACTCCAACTAAAACATGCACAGAAAGTGTGACAGCACTACCTGACAAGCAGATCTGTTAAATAAAAGCTGTAAATGCTGGGCTGTTACCTTATGTCTACTTCTTTCCGTAAGTGTGTCCTATACAAAAGACAGGAATGTTCACTTCTGCTCTAACAGGGATGATGAAAAATGTCCCATAACCATTCTTACATGGAGGATGGGCTGAATGGATGAGATCTTGTAACTCAAAGCTCCCCAGTCCTCTGGACTTGCATAGAGTCCCTTTTCCAAGATGTACCCCTCACCGCTAAACCCAGGTTTCTCAAAGGCCACCCACCTGCAAAAACACACAATCATCACATTCAACAAATGTAGTGTAATGTACAAATGTTTGACTCCTGAGAAGTAAAAAAAAATGGCTCCATTAAAATCGTGCAGTGTTCATACTTTCTAAGTACATACACTCCACTTATGACGTCAATAGACTGTATTTTGTTGTCACCGCCAACTTCCTCCATGTTGACAACGGCACCCATCAGATCCACAGCCAGCCCCAGATGCCCAAAGTGCTTCTCTTTGAACAGCCTCACATGAGGACACAGCAAGTCCTGAAGATGATAACGGCCGAGCAAAGCTTAGCTAAATAGAAGTTCCCTCTTCATGAAATTATGGAATCTTGTATTACTGTAAAAAGGAGATCAGGGGACTTACTGTGATCACAGGTCGCAATGACAGGAGTGTGCCTTCAGAGGCTCCCCAGTCAGAGAAGTGAGGATATTCCCCTTCCTCTAGGATGTACTGCCGCCCCTCAAAGTTTGCCTCTAGATAGCCGACCCAGCTACCAGGAAAGAAAACAGGATATTGGAAATGTGTTTGTTTCACTGTGAACCAGAAGGAAAGAGTGGCTGAGAGGGTCAAAAAAAGCTGAAGGAAAAGGCTGTCCAAAACTTACAGACCACCCAGGATCTTTATTGAACCCACTGTGGACAACGTCTTTTGTTTGTCCTCTTTGCCACCTTTTCCATCTATTGGTTTCTCTTTCAAGTTATATACATCACTGCTGATATCTAAACAATCTCCTTCATAGTTGGACTTCTCAAATACTAAAGCCTGAAAGAGAAATGCTTAAAAGTGAGGTTTGTGTATAAAATTGCCACATTTTGCTTCTTAATCAAATTATGTCAACAATGTGAGAATTTTTTACCAAACATTTCACAAAGTAATTCACACCTTGGTTTTATGAGGATACTCCACCCGCAAAGGGCCCTGTGAGGAGAAAACATTGTCATCCAAAACTGAAGACAGCAAACATGTTATATGCATAAGCAAGAATTATACAATAATAATTATTTACCATACGTAGTGGTCTGAGAGAACCGACAAAGGGCTCAGAAAAACCCCAGGACAGAGGGTTGGGGTACTCCCCCACCTCTAGCACCGATACAAATCCAGCAAAACCTGGATCACTGTACACCAACCAGCTGCAGACACCCACACACACACACACACACACACACACACACACACAGTGTTATATGACTCAGCGTGTGTTTCACATCAGTAATTTGAATAACTTTATTTTAAGCTAAACTCACACTCCAGAATGGACTTTAATGGAACCAGTGCTTTGCGGGATTCTATAGGAACCTATTTCTGGGGTGTCGTCGCAGTATGACTTCACCCTACCTACGCCATTCATCTCTGCAAACAGGTCAATTTGTGGTATGCTGTAGTCCTACAATGCAAACAAAAGAACAATCCTGTGCTCAATGTGTGTGAGTTTGTGCATATGTGTTTTGTTTGCACAAATTTGTTTGCATTTATGGCAAGTTACACTCGTGTTTGTAAAGTCAGCATTTCACAGGGTTATTTCTTACTTTGACTGCCAGCCGGATAGAACCTATAACCAATGGTGTTGTTGGCACCGGAGGCATTAACTGGCCGCTTGTTCCAGTTTCCTGATCCACCCACATATTTGCTATTTGTTCTGTGGGACCTTCCTCCAGGGCAATGACACGACCTTGGAAACCAGGTTTTTCATAAAGGAGCCAACTAAGAAGAAAACAGAGTTAGATTCTCAGCACTGCACAGTTAGATGGTCGAATAACTTCTGAAGTTTAAAGAAGGAAGGACATTTGCAGGAAGGATCTAAAGGAAAATAAACACTGGACAGTCAGTTGGTCGGTTTTTCTGTTTTACACAAAAGGGGCTTTGGACCCGCAACCTCACCATCCTCTGATGACTTTGACAGAAATGACAGGGCACAGCTTCATGGTGGTGGCATTCTCCACATCCTGACAAATTTGAAATGCTTCCCCTCCAAACTGAGCATGTTCATATATGACCATCTGAATAGAGGGACACATATTTTATTAAATAGAGGTTAACTAAAACAAAACATGATGTTAAGAACATGTAGTCTTACCTTCCCAGGTCTTTTGTGGAACCCTCTTTCTGTGCTGGTCTGAAATCAAATCAAATGTTTCAAAGCAGATATTTTGAAAATCCATTTGATGTCACTAACTTTATATTAGCATCTAAAAATAAAAAAAGACATAAAACTAGCATTATTATACTCTAAAAGAAACAAATAAAGATGATATCTCCTCTTTCCACAGGTTCCATAGTTCTGTTACTATATTTTTTTCAAGATGGTGCCATGTAAGTGGTGCGAGTTCCAGCAGCTCCTCTTTTTAAGAACTTTTCTTTTTTAATGCTTTTGTCTATTCCTTTATTTTCTTCTTTCTCTCTGGCAGTACCAGCATTTTGAACTCTTGTAAAGCCAGGAGTTCAAACCTCGTCACTGATACTGACTTTGTTTTTTGGACTGTTTGAGACCACAGTGGGGGATCCCTTTAGTCACAGCTCCATTGTGTACTCTCGCGATCGGCTGTTAGCGCTCAGGCCTCTGACCAACAAGCCCCACATCCCAGCGGAGATAAACCATGTGTACCGGTGGTCGTCATTGGAAACGTCCACTCTCTCTCTAACAAGATGGACGAGCTGAGAGCGCTGATGTGGCTGCAGCAGGAGTATCGGGAGAGCAGCAGTATGTGCTTTACGGAGTCATGGCTTCACACAGACATTCATGACAGTGCGGTTCCTTTAAACGGCTTCACGCTCCTGCGGGTGGACCGAAGGACGGCAGATTGTAGAAAGAAGAAGGGAGGAGGTCTGGCAGAGTATGTTAACAAGTTGTGCAACCAAGGCCACATAACTGTCAAGGAGCAAGGACATTGAACTATTAGCAGCTAGCATGATACCTTACTACCTGCCCCGTGAGCTCAGTCACGTGATCGTGCTGGCTGCGGCTGCAGCAAAGCAGATTCAGGCCACGGTGTCCCAGCTGCAGACGAAGTACCCACAAGCCCTCATCCTCATCTTGGGTAACTTCAATCACGCCTCGCTCTCTGCCACTCTGCCAAGCTTTAAACAATATGTCCACTGCCACACAAGAGACAATAAAACTCTGGACTTGCTGTATGCAAACGTCAAGGATGCATACAGCTCCACTGCCCCCCGGTCGCTCCAACCACAGAAGTTCTCTGACGACACCGCCATTGTTGGGTGTGTGTCAGAGGGGAACGAGCTGGAATACAGGGGAGTCATCACCGACTTCGTTAAATGGTGTGAGGAGAACCACACACCGGTGAACATCCGGGGTCAGACATAGAGTTGGTGGATTCATTTAAATACCTGGGTGTTCACCTCAACAATAAACTGGACTGGTCCCATAACACCAACACCCTGCTCAAGAAGGGCCAGAGTTGCCTGCACCTGCTCAGGAGACTGAGGTCCTTCATAGTGAGCAGGGCGCTTCTCAGGACCTTTTATGACACTGTAGTGGTCTCGGCAGTGTTCTACACCATCGTGTGTTGGGGGGAAGCGGCACAGACAGGGAGAGGAAGAGACTGAACAAGCTGGTTCAGAGAGCTGCCTCTGTCCTAGGCTGTAGCCTGGACTCATCCAGGATGTAAGCCATGCTGACATCCATCACAAGCAGCACCTCCCACCCCCTACACCACA
>CAAE01011578.1:61917-90038 GCA_000180735.1 Tetraodon nigroviridis | reverse complement strand
GCACAAACGAAGGCTGGAAAATAAGGCGAAGCGACTCCCTGGTTGCGCTAACGGTTGCACACCAAACAAAAGCTGCAGGGGAGTGAGGGCAGTCCTTGTCCGTCCTCTGGGCACACTCTGCCCTCTGTGGCCATAACAAAGACTCCTCTAATCTGACACTTGAATGAAACACTATCTCCAACCCCTCAGCTATCTGTCGCGTCAGCCCAGTTCTGTGGTCACACACTTCTCCTCTTCTCCCCGCTTGTTAAAAGCAGTTCGTCACTGCCCGACGAGCTGGTTTATTTTTAATTTTTGTTCATCTATATTCGCTTTTTTCTTTCTTTAAAAATTCAGATCCTTTCGTAAACTGTTTGAAGAGCCAACACTCCCAACAACCACTTTTGGGGTGGGGCGTGCAGGTTTGACTGGCTTGGATACTGCTCAGACAGGTTCCAAATACTACATTTAATTGACTGTAGCAACAAGCAAGTAACAGCGGAAACCTGCATTAAAGTATACGTTAGCACTCTTCACTGTCCTCCTGTCAGCAGCAGGAAGCAGGCCGGGTTTACGCTGAGATATATGATCTCCATGACATCAGGTTAACGCGCTGAAACTGCGGAATTAGACATAATACTGTTTGCAAACATACCATCTGCCCAGGGCTGGTTTTGTCTCATGCAAAAAAGAGTCAGAGCACCAAAGAGGAGCCGGTGTGGTATCAGACAAGGTTCTGATGAGGGTTTTTTTGTACTGTAGTTTCCTTTCTGCTTGGTCTTTGTCTGTGGGCACGGCCGGCCTGAAAGGAACTTTGGGCCTGCGGATATTTGGACTGTCCTGCATCTCTTTTGCGTTTATCTTTTCTGTATTTTGTAACCTTTTCTGGTTTTTAGCGTCAAACATGCTGCCTTTTATCCTCCACATGTTACATTTTCCACTTGTTGCCCTTTTTTGGTGTCAGATAACTTTTTTGCATATGGAAATGTCTTCACTGGGGGCACGGGGGCATTTAATAGCTGCAATAGCTGCAGCGAAACCATTCTTCTTTGTCAGGAAACGGGACCATAATGCATTCTCCGTCTCGGCCTACATCACTCCTCCTCGGCTCTTCCATAAACAGCGCCACTGCCAGCTAAATGAAGCATTTTCACACAGCACTGCTGGTTGTTTTGGGAAGGTTGGAGCAGCGACGCCTCCCCCTGGCTGGCTCAATTTAAATAAACCCTTCCAGCAGAGACTTAAATTTTAATAAGTGGAACAAAACACTGTTTTGTCCTCATAATTTTATTCCCATTTCTACTGTAATACCGACTCTGACCTAAGAGTAATAGCTGGTTGTTCCCACTCTGCTGCTGCTCGCAGCGAGCACTGATTAGCAGTTGGTTTAAGTGCTTGTTGCACTCTTAGCTGTCTCGTTTGATAAATAAGAGAGAATGAAGTTTCACCGTAGACACGAGACCATTTGAAACGGAAACGGAGTTGGAGTTGGACACAACCGAGACCGTTTATTCCCCCTCCCGTCCCCCAACAATAGCCAGCGGTATCTTCCTCGTGTCTTAAATTGAATGTTATTTCTTTATTCTTTTAATATATTTAATAATAGTCTAATCAAAGACCACAAATAAGTCCCAGATCTCTATCTTGGATACATTGTTGAACCTTTTCCAAAGGAGGGCTCTCTTTGCCAGTCTTGGCGAGTTTAGAGACATTCAACGATGATCTGGACCAATCTGACCTCCTTCCAGAGTGAGATGACGTTTCTATGCCTTCATGGAGTAGAAATAGTTATTTTCCTCAGACGTTTCTTGAAGATGGATCGTTTAGGATGGATGCAGTAACCTGTAAATGCTACCTGTCGCAGCATCAGGCCTGCTCTTGCGCTGACGGGCCCATCAGACAGGAAGCACCTGTTTCCAAACCGACCCAAACAAATGTTAAAAGGTCACGTCCGTTCACATCCACAGTGATGGCGTTTTGGCATTTTCCTGAACGTTGAGCTGAGCGAAGTCGTCGAGGTTCACCAGGAAAGGTTGCTTCACCCTGAGGAACCGTCTGTTTCTGTGACGGCCATAAACATCACAGTGGATTTCTGTTTTCTAAGCGCACACTGGAACAGTCGCATGCCATTACTCTTCAATGTGGGTCCACCATGTTGGAATTATTCTTTGTGACGTGCTCTGGAACTCAATCTTCTTTAAGCTCCGTCCCTGTTTACCTTCCCAATCCGGTTATTTTTATCTATCGCCCCTGAGCCAAACCGAACCGCTGTGTCACACGCTGAATCGGGTTCCCACCTGATCAAACCCTCCCAGTAACTTTGAAAATTCATTCTTCCGCACAAACCTCGTGAATATTCGACATCTTATTCCGGGCAGAGGCGACGTAAAGATTTCCCAGAGTAGAAAGTCGAAGGATTGCCGTCGTGCATAAATTTTAGTCTGGATATCTTATTTCAGAAGCTGCAGATTTGTCCATCAACAGTGTTCTAAAGCAAAAGCCTCCCAGATCCCCGCTGTCTAATGAGGACCGTTTCCTGTAGAGCCATTTCCTTGTGTAGACAATAGTTCCTGCCCTGGAACTTTAGTTACAATCTTTGTAAATTCCACAGTGTTCTAATCTCCACATTATGGTCCTACATTCATTCCAGAGCCAGTAATCACCCGTTTCATTAGCCAGTCCTTTATCAATTGATGCACAAAGTAAATTCTCATGTTTCTCATCAAATCTAAAATAATCAGAATCCGGCTGCCAGCTGCTGTTTTCTGCATCATGTACCTAATAATCTGAGCTATTCCACCAACAAAAGAAATAATCAGCTTCAAAACACAGTCCCCACAACTGGCACCGGGTAAAACTGAAGAGCGTTCTTTGAAACAAAAGGCTGGCCGATTGCCGAGGAGAAGATATTCTTAGAAACCCAGTTTTTAAAATATCCCTCCTGCTGCCGTTCTTCCGTCTGCATGAGACTAAAACGTGCTGATGGACACAGACGGTCCTTTTTTTTTCAAATCTGAAATGTCACCGTTGATAAACCGAAGCTCCAAAAGAGTTTAGGCGTTGGCTTCCAACGCAATTAACATACACGAGGGCCCAAATGACCATTATTCAGTGTGATGCACTCCGCCGCATCACCACCCACTCGACCCGGAGTACCGACCATGGTCCATCACTGCCAGCGCACATTCCAAACGCCGGACGAGCAGCATTCGTGTGCAGAGTGCTCTTGCATAATTGGATTTACATCAGGCCGTGCAGCTAAACTAATGGGAGCAGCTGAGCGAACCACTCGTTTCTCATGGTCAACGAGTGTATAATTGCCCCCACCTTTGTCTCCATCCCTGATTTTTAAAGGTGGAGCAGCAGCGATGGCCACACCAGACTTGTTTTTCTCACTCAGACTGTTGGAGGCTCCACGAGAAGCACGTTTTGTTTGGTCCACTGGCCGTTTAAAATCTCTTCAAGTTGTTTTTTTTTTGACTTCCCTCCCTTTTTCTTACCGTGCTGGGAGTTGTTTACTTTGGAAGGTGGTCTTCCACTTCCCGGCAGATAATTGGCCAGGATGAAGACATTCCACTGGCAATTTGTGGTATGTTTATGCACACGCCAGCTGATAAAAGCACAGATCTTCTTGCGTCCCACAGATTTAATAAAAAAAACACATTTATTTAAACGTATTAGGGTTTTGCAATCATTTTCCTGATATAAATCCTCTTGCTTCGCTGTTTTCCGGCAATGGCAGCCCGTAAACCTGTGAGCTGCAGCCCTCCAGTGATTTGCGTAGCACAGATTATCTGGTTCACCTCTCCATCTGCTGCTGCTGGCGTTCCGCAGGGCCTGGCATCAGCAGAGAGACGCTCACCATCAGAAGATCCGGGATCTGGGATATGATCGTAAGACGTTCCTACTGTGGATCTCTAAGACTGGAGGGGGTGGGGGTTTGAGGTTGCTGCTGTGTGACAGCTTGAGCCGACAGCCCTTTTGTTGGGTATTTAATGCCCCTAATTTATTGTAAATTAAACCCAAAGCTTAGCGTGACCTTTAAGACTTTTTGAAAGAGCTGGTTGTTTTCCTTTCATTTAGTCATATTACAGTCCTATCGGAGCGGACCCTCCATAGCCTTTATGGAACTGTTCTGGGTCCTTTGACACAGTCAGCTCGACACACACGCACACGTTTGTTTCCCTTCTGCCTCCATCATATCTGCTGGTGCAGGAAAGTAACATCAATATTTAGTGTTACCCTATGAATAAATTATTTAATAAAATCTAAGAATAAACGCATGCTATTCTTGTTAAACAGTTGTCCAGGTGTGGTATAGCTGTGTCCTCTTAACCTGGCCCTAAACTTCCTTCCTTCCACCTAAGCTCTAGGTGGGATTTATTACCATGTGATAAAGCATCATTAACGGTGATTCACGCTAAATGGAACCATTTTCCTAGCGTCATGTGACCCCAGATACAAGTTATGTTGGGGGGCTTTGAAATTCCGGGGCTGGTATTACCATTTGACCCTGCCATCCTTCGCTGCTGTTGCCCACAGAAGACTGTTTGTGCTTTGTGTTACGGCCCAGTGGCTGCTCGTCCACTCAGCCATGATTAATTCAGGCGGGCCTCAGGGGAGAACAGCCAGGCCGGGTTACTCCGCCAGGGATCTGGTGTCTAGCTGCAGCGGAGCTCTGCCTGGGCTGAGGCTGGAACTGGCAACCTTTGGACTCCTGTTCCAAAAATAGAACAATGCCAATGATCAAATGGGAGCAACGTCGAGGCAAAGACACAACACGTTTCGGGCTTTATTCTTCCCTGTCAGCTTATGAAAGAAACATCCTCCACCTGTTTCCAAGATGTCACCTTTAAAACCTGTTTATACACAGGAGTGTTGTCATTTCCGGGTGTAGACGATAACCTGTTCTCCGCTGCGGTCGAGCATCCATTCCCCATCTCTGCTCTTCGTGCCATCAGCCAGCCCGTTCCGATGGATCGGTGACGCGCTCAAAGTGCCAGCCTCATAAATCAAATCTCCCTGAGCCGAATGGCGGCTAACGTCTATTCGGAGCATCTGCATTTCAGCGTTGCAGAGATCTGCGTGATCAGTGACTCAGTAATGGAGGATAAACCAAGGCCGCTGTGGGTCGTAACACCTTTGAGTCCTAAAAATATCTTTCTGTTCTCTTGTATTAATTGTTTGGTTTCATTTGTCTGTGACGCATCCAGAAATAACCTGTAGCTGTAGAATCTCTTTAAATGTAAGTGTTTCGGGTTTAGTGGACATTGGCATTGAGCCATCGCAGTTTCCAGTGGGAAAACACTGATGTGACATTTGCCCAGATCACCACCCAGTTGTGATTCCGACATGAGGAAATGTTCTCCCAAACAGCTGTGAAATAAACTGCGCAGCCCGAAGGAGAAAACAAATCGATCCTGTCAGCGAGGTGGCTCTGGCTGTTATTGTTCTCCTGTTATTTGCCATCGCCGGGCCAAGGTTAAAGGGACAAAAGGTGAAAAGCGTGTCTGCGTTATCACTTTATACCCCGGTAAAGGATGTGGCCGCAGCTGCATTACAGAACCTCATTTCCCATCCGCACCCGTTCGGAGTAAATCCAGCCTCACTCATCTCGGCGGGACAGGTTCCATTCGCAGCATCAAATCATTGTTTTCACATCCTGCGCGGCCGCGGACGGCCATCTCGCATTCATTAACCACACGCGATGTATATTCATTTGACACCAGTGTTGTTATTTTCCTTATCTTTTTCTATTAGGCAGGGTTCAATAATAAAAATGTCAGCACAACTATTAAAAAGAGACAAATTATGACATTTATGGCTTCGGCAATTTATTTCCTGACAGAAAAAGCATTAGTCCTCTTCTATAAGACAGCGCGGCGTCCCAGAACCCTGCTTCCTGTAACTCACATCAGAGTGTCTCTCAGAACCTAATTCTTTTGTCTTTTTGTGTCTCTAAACCAGCTGAAAATTAGCGAACGTAGCTTCATTTAGGACGTACAAAATGAAGGAGAGGCGTGTTTCTGCTTTGACCTTAAATCCTCTTGGCACGCAGCGTGTCTAATGCGTGATCAAAGATTTCTGCAGGAGCGAGCAGCTTCCATAGTAACGAGAGCGTCACGTTTGGAAACTGATAAGAAGACTCGGCTGCAGCGTTATCGCTTTAATGTGGGTCGAAATTGAACTCTTTCTCTTCTGTTGTCTCTCAGCTGGTTGGAGGCCAGTTTGACCTGGAGATGAACTTCATCATCCAGGAACCAGAGAGCATCGGCTGCATGGTGGAGCTGCTGGACAAGTGCGAGCCCACCTGCCAGGCGGAGGTGTGGAGCATCTTCACCGCCATCCTCAAGAAGAGCGTCCGCAACCTGCAGGCGTGCACCGACGTGGGGCTCATCCAGCAAGTGCTGGACCGCATAACCACAACTGACAGCATGATTGCAGGTCCAGATGCTCACTGCTGAACAACACACACCTGAAAAATCTGTGGAACTTTACAAATGTTCCTTTATGGTGCAGAAGATGATTATTAGCTTCGTTGTGGTCCATGCAATCAGGCACTGATGTTAAGCACAGCCTCCCTTGTTTTTCAGTCTGTTGCCCATCTGCAAATTAGTTCCAATGAATCCTAATGTGTTTGGATGAGTGAACCCCTGCCAGAACACTGCTGGCCTGCAGGGTTTGTGCAGGCCAGCAGGGGTGAGATCAGCCAGCAGTCACCGCTGGGCGAGAAGAATCTTTTCCTCCAAATTCCCTCATACATTAACAGAGCCACTCGTGTGTTCAGAGTCACCTCTTTCCGATGACCTTTGCAGACTGAAAAGCTTCACAGACAGTTTTATGCTCCTTTTACTCTTGCAGCTTAATCCAACTCATTTCTTGATATGCAGACATTTCATCCTATCCCCTTTAACCGGTATTTGCGTCTGTCAGAATCAAAAGGCTCGGCTTTAGTATTTAAGAGGAAAAAGACCAGCCTTGTGTAACTGCCACTCATCCTCAGCCTGGTAGGATTAAACCAAGGTTCACGTGTGTGTTTGTGTGTCCCTGATCTGTCACAATATGGCATCATCGCTATTAGTGGGACATAAAGTGACTTTAGCAGTAGGGGGGTCCTCAGATTTATCTTTGATGCCTGGCTATGGCGTCATTGTATCATTGAAAATGTCAGTAAAGATTGTTGCAATTGGCTTGTTTTTGCCTGAACGCTGCTGACATGTTTGTGCTGTTGACAGACCTGCTGGTGGACATGTTGGGCGTGCTGGCCAGCTACAGCATCACCGTCAAGGAGCTGAAGATCTTCTTCAGCAAGCTGCAAGGGGAGCAGGGCCAGTGGGTGAGTCGGAATCCCCCCGGCGGTCGTCCGGGATCAGGAATGCAGGAACGCTTGAAAGCCGCTGCCCGACGGAACAATGCTCTTCTTCGCCAGAAGAACACAGATAAATCAGCGGGAACGCTCCACGGCAGCCACGGGCGCAGAGCTACACGCTATTACTGATACTAGTGGACGAATTACTACATCTAAGCAGAAAGCGTGGGGACGCGAGGAAAGAGAGAGGCAGGAAAGAGGAATGTTCTCATCGATCCCTGACACTAACCGAGTTGTCAGGAAGTGGGTCAAGTTGATTTTGTGCTTCTGATTTTCACCTCTCTCCTTCCATTCTGGGCAGTTCTTGCAGCTGAGGCGTTCAGGGGAGTGGGTGGATGTGTGCAGGCCTTTAAATTATCCCATTTTGGCCAACAAAATCATTAAATGTGGGGTTTTTTTTTTTTAAGTAGTCATAAAATGACCAGGATCTGAAATTTCTGGAGCGCAGCGCTGAAGTCAGTGCGACGAAGGAGACAGTTCTCACTGCGCTGCTGTCTAAATAAACCTCTGAGGTCTGATATGCCTGAGAGGTAATTTTAGAACAAAGGGAATTCAGACCTGCTCGCTTTCAGGAGCCAGAACTCTTAAGTTTGAAGTCTTTTCTTGAATGTTTGCTTGTTCTGACATCAGCATCAGTCGCCTAAAAGCCTCCACGTGTGTGTTTTTTTTGCTCCAAGCCTCGTCACGCAGTGAAGCTGCTGTCGGTGCTGAGGTACATGGCTCAAAGGACCGGCCCTGATTCCTTTTTCAGCTTTACAGGGAAAAACGCAGCCGTGAGTATACATAAAAACCTATTGCTGCCCCTCAAGGTTGTTTGCACAGAGCTTCTGAGGTCACAGTCAGGTGGCAGCTTTAAGTTTTCACCGCTCTTAAAGTACAACGAGGCGATTTAGAATTCATGTCTCGTTACTGCAGCCTGTTCAACCAAGGACAGTCCCGGTAAGGTGATAAAGCATTGCTGCAGACAGACCTGTGGGGGGTGGCTCGAACAGAAACAGAACATTTCTGACATCCAAATTATTTTAAGGTCGTGGATTTCCACTCATGCTTTAACTCTTTATCAGTGTGTCGATGGAGGACTTCCACTGATGTAATGAAGTCCGTAAAGAGCTTTTTTTATTCCGTTTTCAGGCTATAGCTTTGCCCCCTATTGCAAAATGGCCGTACCAGAATGGGTTTACATTCCACACGTGGCTCCGGATGGATCCCCTTAACAATATCAACGTAGACAAGGACAAGCCTTATCTCTACTGGTAGGAAATAATATTATGTTACTGGTACATTTAAAACCAACTGTTAAACTGGTTCTTGAGTAAATCTTGGAGTTTTGTATTTGTATGTTTTTTTTGCATGATAGATGCAGCATTTTTCGGTCTCTGTCCACCATTTATCCAAAGAAAAGTATCTTTTTCAGCATGTGAGAGAATGATGAGGAGCTGAGTGCTTTTGGGAATTTAAACTAAAGGCTCCGTTCACATCTGAGTTCTTCTGAAAAGAGATTAATTCACTAAATCACACGAAGAGATACAGGGCTTCTGGGAACAGTCTTAAAGCTGATAAATAATTATCCTTTTAAGAGGCTTTTTGTTGGGTAGATTTAAGACGGTATAAAAAAATGTGTGTCTAAAGATGGCTGATGTGTTTTCCCTTCCCTTCGTTCTAGTTTCCGCACCAGTAAAGGCCTGGGTTACTCTGCTCACTTTGTGGGCGGCTGTTTGATAGTGACCTCATTAAAATCGAAGGGGAAAGGATTCCAGCACTGTGTAAAGTACGACTTCAAACCCCAAAAGGTAAGAAAGGAAGCAAAAATGGACTTTTTGACCCAGGCAAATAAAATCGTCCAGCACGTCTCTGCAGATGATCACGGAAATCCGATCCTAACACATCCGTATCCAGACTCACGCGTGTGTGCACACGGGGTGGTGTAATAAATCTAGTCCAATCCTTCACATCTTACCTGACTCTGGGGGGAAAGCAAAGCCAGAGGGAAGAGAAACGAGGGCGAGGAAGAGAAGGATTAGCCAAAACACTCTGTCCCTTCCAGGCATCGCTCATGCTGAAGACCACTGCAGTCAGAAAGATGTTTGACTGCCGACACTTCAGCATCCTCCTCCTCCTTCACACGGAGGCATCATCTTTACACCAGATCGCACGAGATTTCACTCACTCTTGTTGGTGTGAAGCCTAAATTTTATCACGAGACAGTTAAACTTCACTATTAACCTGTTTGAGTTCGTTCAAGACCTGGAAAAACCAAATAATGATGTAGGTGGGACTTTACCTTGAGGGCTGAATACTAAAAAAAGCTAATTAGAATAAATGACGGGTGTCAACCTCAGATTCCCTTCACCAGATTTACTGCTTGAGTGTATGCTGCTGTGTTGTTGTTGCAGTGGTACATGGTGACTCTCGTGCACGTCTACAACCGCTGGAAAAACAGTGAAATTAGCTGCTATGTGAACGGTGAGCTGGCCTCTTTTGGGGACATCGCCTGGTTTGTCAACACCAGTGACGTAAGTAGCAGCTCTTTTGTTATTTCCACTGCCGGTGGACATTGTTCCTCATTGTTGTGGATAAGTGACTGAAAGGAAGGCCCCTTCCAGCAGAAATAATCCGAAAAGCTTCCTGTCTCATTCCTCAGACACATTATGTTTCAGAAACAGGCCCCTAATGATTCATTTTAGTGGCTCGAGTGGAAAATGTCTGCGTTTTACCCGCAGATGCTCTGCTCCTCTCTCACTTCAGTCTATGAGCTCAGTCCTCCGGAATGCTTTTTTTCTATGCTGATACCGGATTCCTAACTCAGAGTTTGATAGAGCCAAAGAAATCTTCCCCTGAGTAGCATTTATTTTATTCCCCGTTTCCTTGTTTTACATGTGCCCTGCAGACGTTTGACAAGTGTTTCCTGGGCTCGTCCGAGACGGCGGACACCAACCGTGTGTTCTGCGGGCAGATGGGGGCGGTTTACCTGTTTGGAGAGGCTCTCAGCGCCGCTCAGATCTTGGCCATCTACCAGCTGGGTCCAGGCTACCAGGTTGGAAGGCCTAAAGCCAACGATGTCTTTGTAACAGTTAGATTACAGCAAATTTGAAATCTGTGCTAATCTGTGACCCCCGTCTGCCCCTCAGGGCACGTTCAAGTACAAGGCTGAGAGTGATTTGCTGTTTGCGGAGCATCACAAGACCTTACTCTACGATGGCAAACTGTCCTCTAGTATTGCCTTCACTTACAACCCTCGCGCCACAGACGCCCAGCTTTGCCTTGAGTCCTCCCCGAAGGACAACGCCTCCATTTTCGTCCACTCGCCTCATGCGCTCATGCTGCAGGTAACCGTCTTTTTTATTTTCGGAGTTGGACTTAACTGCATATAATAGCAGTTCCCTTTGGAGATGAAAATCCTTCCTAAGTCCTTCAGCCTTTCAATTTAGTTCCAGTTCACATTGCTGCACTTTACATTAAAGCGGCGGATCTTCCACTTGCACCTCTCTCTGTGGTAATTACGTTGGCGCAGGAGGTGTCTTCATTTTTAATAGCCTCATTAGGTCAGAGGTGTGAATGTGTGGAGCTCGTCAGACTATTGGCGCTAATAAAAAATGGAATCATGGTGCTCTAATGACGGAATTAGGCTTCTGTGGTGGAGGGAAGTGCATTCAAGTGAAGCGTTTCACCGTTACTCAGGAGGGCAGTGACTCTTTACACGAGCTTTTTAACAAACACACACGCGGAAATATGCAGAGGGCAATAAGCTACAACAACACAAATAATGCACTCATATATCCTCATTTTTGCTTCTTTAAGCCACTGATATAAAACAGGAATCTGTCTCCAACCTGAATTTGAGTTTAAACATGTTTATTACAAGCATAACGAATAACAAGCAGAGTTGTAACATCTGCTAATCACAGTAGTAACAGCAGGATTTATGGAATCAAGCTGCCGGTGTGTTTGCTTCGGTAGGATGTGAAGGCTGTGGTGACTCACTCCGTCCAGAGCGGCATACACTCCATCGGAGGCGTGCAGGTCCTCTTCCCTCTGTTTGCACAGCTGGATTATCGCCAGCCTTCCAGCCATGAGCTGGACACCTCTGTCTGGTATAACCGCACACACACACACACACACACTCTCTCACTTGATGAGGATTTTGTGAAACTGTCGAAATTGAGAACACTGCAGAGTTTGTTTATTCACCAGTTTAATAGGAACATCGGCCATTGATGGAAACCAGCGATAAAACACTGTTTCAACCGCTTCATCGCTAACACAGATCTGTTAACAAAAGGTCCGCATTAGGATTGTAAAAGGTTGTTTTGCAGTGCACGACCTTTCCCGTAACACTGAAAATGAGAGCTGAGACAGCTACCCCGCTTTTATTGTGCTGCGTCTTTATATCTTCTGCCCTCAAGGTGATCTTAAGTGCAGCCGTAACACAACAGGAGCACGACACCCTCATTCAGTCACATTTCATTTGGGATGTTCTTGTCACAGTCAGGGCTTTGTCAGCAGCGTACATGGATTATTGTCACTGTCTCCTCACTTTCCGTCTCTCTCCGTTTGCCGTCTGTCCGTTTGTTAGCTGCACGTTGCTCTCGTTTGTGATGGAGCTCTTGAAAAACTCGGTGGCCATGCAGGAGCAGGTCCTGGCCTGCAAAGGATTTCTCGTCATCGGCCACACTTTGGAGAAGGTGAGGCGAACAGCGACTTCCCTGTTTAACACTTTCACCTAATGAACGCAGTAGTGAGGCTCAATTTTCTGTGTTAGCGCGTCATTATTGTGTTTCCTTTAGCTCCAGTTTACTCCCCTTGCCCTGTGTGCTTGTTAGTCATAAGAGAAGTTACTCCCTATCCTCCTTTATCATTGTTTTTGTGTGAACTCCAACCATTTTTAGTGCATTATCTTTGTCTACTGACATCATCTGATGCTGGCATCATCACCTTTTATTTCTAACTCTTGGACTCTGCTTTTTCCTCAGTCTTCCAAGGTTCATGTGACCCGCTCCGTCCTGGACATTGTACTGGCCTTTTCCAGATACCTTAGCAACCTACACAACGGTATCATGCTGCTTAAACAGCTGTGTGACCACATCCTGTTCAACCCTGCTGTCTGGATTCATGCGCCTGCCAAGGTCACTTTAGGATTCACATTTATACCGTGTTTGAATTTCACTACATTAGTAAACAAACAAACAAACACAATCTACATATGGCCACATGTCTGGTGTGTTTCTCTCTGCAGGTGCAGCTGATGCTGTACACATACCTGGCCACCGAGTTCATAAGCACCGTCACCATCTACAACACCATTCGGAGGGTGAGCACAGTCCTGCAGGTCATGCACACGCTCAAATACTACTACTGGGTTGTCAACCCCCAGGACCGCAGCGGAGTCTTGCCCAAAGGCCTGGGTAGGAGTTCAAACGCTCACATAAAATGAGTTTGAAAGTGAGCCGGGTGACACTAGATTAATTTTTTCCTGTGATACTTTCAGATGGGCCAAGGCCAAACCAGAAGGAGATACTTTCTTTGCGAGCGTTTCTTTTGTTGTTTGTCAAACAGCTGATAATGAAGGTAACTAAAGATGCTAGTTGTTCATTACGTGGGCTTTCTGCACGTCCCGATGACCTTCACACATTTGATGCAGAGCACTCAGATTTCCTGTCGTACTAGTCCTCGCTGAAGAGCTCTGATTGTGTTTGAGTTTCAGCTCTTCACAGATCTTCAATGCAGAAATTGTAAAGATGTAGCTTACCCGTTTGGATAACACGCATGTGTACATCCACATACATAAACATACGGCAACGTTATATATTTAGATGACTAGGCCCAAACATAGAATGAGCTTTAAAGGTGTTATTCAAAACTGTTTGATCCGTGCTCTTGTGTCGTAGGATCATGGCGTGAAGGACGATGAGCTACAGAGCATCCTCAACTACCTCCTAACCATGCATGAGGTAGGCAGGTACCGGCCACTAGAGGGCCCCACAACACAACAATACCGCCCTCCGCACCCGGGGTTGGATGCTCGGAGGACAGCAGGCTCTTTTGTTCCAAGCAAACATCTTTTCCTTGTTATTTCTCCACATGTGCCAGTTGGCCGTACAGACAGAAGTGGTCTTGTTTACAGTAGAATGAGGCATAACAACTAAATCACTCAAAGCAATCAGTAATTCAGTGAGACTTATAGGCATTAAAGGTGATTACAATATTTCCTTCCTATCATGTTATGTACAAGCATTTTTTAAACGCATGCTTTTTCCTTTGTTTCCTGTTACAGCCACTAAAAAACGTCGAGACCGTTAGAATGCGCTTGCGTTTCTCTGGTATTTGTCAGGAAATCGGTAACTAAGGAGAACCCTCATGTTAGGCTGCTTGTGTCCTGCAGGACGACAACCTCATGGATGTGCTGCAGTTGTTAGTGGCTCTGATGTCTGAGCATCCTGGTTCCATGATCCAGGCTTTTGACCAGCGCAACGGGATTTGGTAAGCATGGAAAATCATATGCGTTTTTTAGATCTTTTGAATATATTTACATCATATTTATAGTTGTGTACATGTATACATATATTTCAGATGGTTTTGTCATGCATTTTGGGGCTAGAAGCTTTTTTTATATATAGAACCTTTTTTGTTTTTTCCCCCCAGTGTGATTTTCAAGCTTTTGGCCTCAAAAAGTGAAGGAATACGAGTGCAGGGCGCTGAAAGTAATGGTCGATATTTTCTGAAACACATGCCAGCAAAGTAAGTACAGTATAAAACTTGAAATCCAGAGTGCTGAACTGTAGTTTGAAGACATTCAGACTGCATTCTCCACCGTGATCAAATGCTGCTTATAGAAGTTAGTTAAAACAAGAACTGAATGATTCAATTAAAATTAAAATAAGTGGAATTTACTTGTATGCTTGTAGAAACAGTTTAAAGGCAAATGTTCAATGTGGATGTTTTTGTAATGAATACAGAACAGTTTTGAGATGCTAAAAACAAAATGAAAATAACAGAGAAGTACAGACAAGTTGACCTGGCAGTTTCTAGGTGGATCCAGATGGAAGGAGCAGTCGCATGGCAGCGAAGGGCTCTCTGGTTCTCTGCTGAGCTCCACTCCTGAAATTGAAGTTGATCTACGATCCGAGATGAAAGCAAAGAAAACTGGTGTGGGAAGAATGCTCCCACTTTGTCAGCAGGGATTCTCTTTTTCATTTCCTGCCAGTCAAAGTCAGCTGGAGCTCAGCTGATTTACACCGTTAACAGTTTCACCCGCTGCTTTGACTCAATTCATCAGGAGCTGCAGATTTTCTTCTTGTCCCTTCATCGACTATTACACTTCAGTATTTAGTTTCCCCAATAAAACGTTTCAGTGTTTATTACCTGAGAGTAGCCCAGGCTAAAGTTTCTCACCTCTGACCTGCTGATGTGTCGTTCAGGAGGAAATCTGAGGTTATGCTGAGTTCTGGACTCTTCTCCCTGCTGACCGAGCGCCTGATGCTCCACTCCAGCCAGTGCACCATGACGACTTACAACGTGCTGTTTGAGGTCAGCGACGGGGCAGAAATCAAAACCAAAGCTGTTTTTACCAAAGCCTTCAGTTATTTTAACGCTTCGTTTAGCGGCGTACCTTGTGCTAGTGAAACAGACTTTGCTATTCTTCTGTTTTTCTGCTGTCAAACTCATATTTATGGCTCTAACCCCTGGTAGATCCTCACAGAGCAGATCTGCACTCAAGTGATCCATAAACAGCATCCGGACCCCGACTCCACCGTGAAGATTCTCAACCCGCGTAAGCGCCTCCTCTGCACCTCGCCGCTCTCCTTAATCACCCTCTGCAGTACCCTCTCTGCATTCCAACGGCTCCTCTCTGCAGGAGGGGGGGAGGAATTCCCTCTGGAAGCGGGCGATCGCGATATACAGTCAAACAAAGGCGCGGCATAAATTTTGCAGCCAGAGGGTATTTTCATACAAGCGAACGCCTGTTGTAAACTTCGCACGAGGAAGGCGCAAACACTCGGCGTGACAAATGTACAAATGTACACACATCTAATATTTTTATTAGAAGCCTGTGTACATTGTGTCAGGGTTCATTTACATATAAAGGAATGATAAATGTGATATAATTTCATTTCATTCTTTTTTATCTTGCGCATGAATAACAATATGTTTTTCGTTCCATTTTTACTTTGCTTCTATTTGTTTTGGTTTTTTTCCCCCTATATTTTCACAGAATTTATGGAGAAAATATTTTAGGTTTTAATGTTTTTGTCCTTGCTTTGTAGCATCAGGTCATGCAAAGCAATGAGAAAAAACATATTACTTGTTATCAGATTTTGGTGGAATTGCGTCAGTGTTGCCTCTATATGCCATCATGATATAATACATTATAATATTCGGATATAGTGTACAACTAATCGTATTAGGTTATAAGGTATGGGCACATATGCAAAAACATCTTGAGAATATATTAATAATATTCCCCCATCTTTTTTTGCTGTCATTTACATGTAATTTTTGCATTGATTCATATAATTCTTTTTTGTGATATTTGTTTTAACATCCTTTTTTTCCCCTTATGTTTCCAGGCCAATGCTAACATTTGTAGCACAGCTTTAATCAATTTGAAACCCGAGCACAGGCGCTACAATCACCGCTCCGTATTGTTCGTAACCGCCCTTAATCTTACCTGCTGCTGTCACACTTTGATGATCTTAGTCTTTATTGCGTTAAAACGCTGGTGTGCAACCATCCCCGACAGACGGTGCACATCATAAAAACCTGGCGTTGCCTTTCTGCATGCGAGCACGTTCTGAGGAACACAGCGCGGCCGTCTGTTTCCCCTTTGCGCTACAATCTCTTGATTTAATCTGTGACAAACTTCCAAAATGGCCTCCTGATTGCAGTCTTTAGTAACGTCAGAGCCAATCAAACAAACCAAGGAAGTACCGTTTCCCTCAAATTAACTCGAGGGAACGGAACCAGGAGTAAATGGAAAAAAGCCGGGGATACACCAGCCCTCCAGCCTCCGCGGCAGAGCAAGATGGGGTAATTTTCTGGCGGTAAAGGTTCAGCGACTCATAATTTGAGTGACTAAGGCGTAGAAACAACACCACCGTCTGCTGGGGCAAGGGGGCATCGGCGGGTGCCAAGGCCTAAAGAGACAAGTGAAATACAAGCCCCACTGTCTCTCTGCTCAGAGCAAATAGACGCTGACGTTGTCGAGATCGTTCGTGCGAGCAGCCTGTGTGTGTGTGTGTGTGTGTGTGTGTGTGTGTGCTCCGGCCAAACCGAGCCCTGCACAAAGGCCTTTGACTCTGGCTTTCTCATTTGGAACAATCCTGAAACCATTACAGGAAGATAAAGATCATTGGCCCGGACTTTTCTGCTTCTTACCACATGCATAGATTTCAGGTGTGTTCAGCCGAGAGTCTGCGCCGTAATCATTTGCACGTGTTGAGGCTGACGCTTGATTTAGCTCTTGATTTATACAAATTCTTCTTTCAGTGCCACAGATTAAGTAAATGCCGTATGGCGTCAAACCAGGCCTGTTTTAAAATTCAAATCCCTGAAATGCGGCAACACAAAAAAAAGCAGTTTTATATGTTAAACAAAATGTGTTTGTTCTTATTTCCAGAAATCCTGAAGGTAATCGCGATTCTGCTGAAGAACTCGGCCCAGTCGCCAGAGACCATGGAGGTGCGCAGGGTCTTCCTGTCAGACATGATCAAACTGTTCAATAACAGCCGGGAGAACCGCAGGTGAGAATTCCCCAGATTAGGGCCCACGCCCCGCACTCAGCCGCGTGGTGTGTTGGGTCCAGCACGACAAAGCTCTTCATCTGTGTGTGTTTGTGTGTGTATAGGAGCTTGCTGCAGTGCTCCGTTTGGCAGGAGTGGATGCTCTCTCTGTGCTTCATCAACCCACGAAACAGCGAGGAGCAGAAAATCACAGAGATGGTGTACGCCGTCTTCCGCATCCTGCTCTACCACGCCATCAAATTTGAGTGGGGCGGCTGGCGCGTCTGGGTGGACACCTTGTCCATCACGCACTCCAAGGTCAGGGCGCTCATTATATCCAAGCAGGACACACACACACACACACACACACACTCAAAGCCTTGTTTATCTTTTATCTCCTTTTGTATTATTTTCTTATTTATTGCTGTATTTATTTATTTCCAGTGTGTGCATTTGTTCCGTTCTTGGTTGAAACCGTTCTCCTCACATTGATTCCAGCCAAAAGGATTGCAGCAGTCAAAGCAGTCTGCTGCGTCACCCATACGTTATGTTTAAATCTGACATAATGCAGTTCACCAAAGGAGAAATTAGAGCGCATTATCATTTGACCCTTTAACTTGCAGCATGGCCAAGCGGGGTAATTGAATCTTGCCTCTCAGTCTCAGCAAGATGCATAGTGATTACGATTTAAGAGAAAGTTGCAGTATAAACCAAAAAGAATGAGTCCGCCCTCTCCTCCACTCCTAATTTCTGCACAGAGGTTATTTCATTCACATCGCACAGATAAAAAATAAACTTCTGGCACTTCTTATTTCCACGGGCAGAACGCGGAACACTGTTTTAGAAATTCACTGTTTATATCACATTACACTGCACTGTTCCATTGCAGTGAAGTAATTGAGGCTGGTGTCAGATTGTGGTCTGGGGCCCTTTTAAGTCTGGCAGATTGAAGGTTTGGCTGAAGAAGTGCTTGTGATGGGAGCACTGGGCTGCCGCTGGAGGTGCTGTGCGCCAGGACGTCCACTAGGGGGCAGAGAGGGACTGGCTGGCTGCTGAACGCTGAAGGCAGCGGTTAACAGGATGGGGAGTGGGGGTGTTTGTTTGACGTCCTCAACCCCCAGAGCATCTCTTGAAAACCTCTAAAGATTGTGGAATTAACCTGCAGTGAACATTTGGCGTTAGCGTTGATGGAAGAGAATGAAAGTGTATTGTTGTGTAAAGATAGTCCACTGTGTGTTTCAGTGATGCATTCCATACACTGGTCTTTCTCTCCTTCTGGTATATATGTTTATCGACCAAACCACCCCTCAGTTTAGTACTTGGCTAAAGCTGCGCTGACTTAATGTCCTACGGTACCTTATTATTAGATCCAGCCAAAAAGCTATATATATATATTATTTGCCGATGCGGTTTTAAAGTGCAAGAAATGTGCAGAGACCCTGTCTGACTTTCGAAGGTGGGGTCAGAAGTAGCCTCTGAGATCCATGCATCTGCTATAAAAAAGCTAAAGAAACTCAATTGCAATTTTATTGTCCCGTTTGATAGATTTCCTGCCACCTTTGTAGCAGCAAAGCTGTTTGTCACTGTTGCTCTCTCCTCCCACTGCTGCAGGCCTACGTGCGAGCCCACGATCGCAAGCGCGCACAGGCACGCGCAGAAACCTATTTTGTGACAATGTGAGTTTGCAGGCACAGTTTTACTTTGGCCTCTCTTCTCCTGAGCTCTAGAAGCCATTCTCTCGGAGTCTAATGAATATTCAACCAAACTGTGCAGAAAAACAAGGCTCACGGATGCAACCGGCCCACTGGGAGCTTCTTGGGAAGTGCACAAATGCATTCACAGAGGCATATTTGCACAATTTTGCTTTAGAATTTTTTGTTTACCCCACTAGCGCAACACCTGTTTTTTTTTTTTTTTAACCTCTTTACATTTTTTTTTCTTTCTTTTTAGTTGCCACTATTAAGAAAAGCCTAAAATTTGATCATTTCAGCAAGTGTATTTTTTTATTGTCATGCTAACGTACTGTAATTCAGTTAAAGCTTGGGGACATGAAATGTCAGAATAGTTTTATTAAACCTTAATTATAATGAATTTTCTTCCGGGTAAACACAGATTTCGGTCTCATCTTGGGGGCCTGTAGATCCTTCTGTGTCAGTCATGACTCCATGTGTCTGTCTGTGTTCCTATGCACAGACAGATGTTCCTGCAGGTGTGCACGCTGACACAACAGCCCTCCCGCCCTCAGCCCACACACCTACCCAAGGTGCCCCTCGTCCATCCCCGCACACAAATCAGTTTGAGAAGTAGATCGCCAAAAGAAAAAGACTGGAGCATGAAGGTGCCTCCGTCCTTCAGCCTCCCGCTGTCGGCTAACTTCATTACGCCTGTCAGACATTTTACCACAGAGATTAATGTGAGAAGAAATGAGCCAGCAGCCCCTTTTAAGGAAATTTAATATACAGTAGAGCTAGTCTTTTTACAATGATGCGGAGAATTTGAGAGGTTTTGGAGGAATTTTAATTGCTGCTAATTTTCTCGTTAACGCTGACATTCTGAATAGTACACTTACAGTTTGGTCACCACCCCTGGGGTAACGGAGATCTTATACACTCGAGGGTGAGGCTTTGGTTCTTGGCTAGCAGTGTCAGGTGGATGCATTGACAAGTGGACAAAGGAAGGAGGAAGAGGAGAAAAGCCAAAGCTAGATAATAGCCAAGCATCAAGTGTTGTCTTTACACTCCCAGAAGCCAGTCGCCTTTGGCCTTCACGTCAACCAGCGTTTTAGGTGTATCGCCCTGATTACACGGATCAAAAACATTAAACTGTCATGAAATTAAGAGCAATCAGCTGGAAAGAGGGATGGAAAAGCCCATTTCCATGTACAGTAGTTGTCTCATTGGTGTGATGGAAATTACAGATAAAGACTCCAGCATGTTGTTGGGTCAGATAGGGAGGCCAAACGTGCACACTAAAATATTTTTACAAGCAGCAAGGAAGAAAGATGCAGCAGCAGCAGCAGATGACATTGATTTTAGGAGGAGTGGGAGGAGGAGGAGGAGGAGGAGGAGGAATTGCATTTAGTTAATCGGATTAGAGCCACGCTGCCCTCCCTGTTCCCCCCTTTGTTTTGTGGTTGATCCCGATCTATTTATCTAAACGGGGACTCCCGGGCTCCTACTGTGTGGCTCTCCCTGCTGCCCTGACCCTGCAGTCCAAGAATGGAAACCGTTCAAGACCAGGGCTCTGCATAGGTGTGTTCTTTGTGTGGAGAACAATTATTTTAATATTTCAAAGCATTATGTTTATGTCCTGGTGGCCTCGTCTTGTCATCCGTGTGATCTGGACGTGCTGTGTTCGGTTAATACCATCTTACCTGTCACTTTAGAAAAACCCACCGTGTTTATGTACATTACCATAATATTTTGCCGTACCCCGCTGAGGCCGGGCCAAGTCATCGAGGAGGATGAAATTAGATTAAATCGGATGTTTTAGCCACCCAAGGCAGTTTCTATATATTGTTGCAAGGCTAAATGCTCTTTCAAAAACCACAGAGACATATACTACCTCTGTCAAATGGTAACTGGATCCGTTGCGGAGCCCCCATTTAAGGCCAGCATATATCATCCTAATGTACAGTCTGCATCCTGAATCGATGACGTGATGCTCGGCGGTGAGCTCTCACCAAAGCAGCACTCCGAATGCAGCCTTTTAATTGCTAAAAATGCTAAATGTCAAATTAAGCTCCAACTAATGGGGTAGAAGGTCTTACGTTGGGATCATTGGTGAAGAAAGAGGGGGTGGGGGTGGGGAGGTGCACTACTGGTGCATTTAGAGCAGGCTGTGCACTCACAAAGCAGCTATAGATTACCAATCACTGCTTCCTGCTACAGAAGATTAATGAGCACTCGTGTTGCAGGCTAATTTAGAACAATAACGGCTAATTAATTACAAATAATCAGCCAATGCCTCCCTTGCTTTCTTCTTTTCTCAATTGCTCGCTTTCTCCGCATTGCTTCCTTACCATCCGTTATACTTCCCACTCCCTTTTGTTCTTTCGGCTGCTCTCGTGCTCGAACCACTCTTTCCCTCTTGTCCAAATCGCCTGAGGCGAAAAGGCAGCAAAGTAAGGCTCATTTCATGCCCCTTCAGCACCAGCCCATCTTTGACTTTCTGTCCTCTAAGTCAAGTGATTAATGCGGGGTCTTAAATTAGGCGTGGGAGGATTTGCCGATGCTGGACACGCACTGGGCACAGCTAACAGACACACACTAATAGCATCTACTGCTAATCTATGACTGCTTACATGGATGGGTTCTTCCTCAAATGCCACTGCAGAGCATTGGTGCTATAGACTAGCAGTCTGCTGGACCCGTATCAGACGGAAGGAGACTGATCGAGGTTAACCGCCTGTGGGCAGCTGGAAAAGGTTTGAATATTTTCCAGTCATCCGCAAATGATCCCGCTGGGCAGCAATAACCTGACAGCAAAAGAACATTTTGAACTGTAAGGTGACGTCCGGAGATCAGCTAGGATGCGTGGGCCTTGACGAGAAGCTGAGAGATGATTGAAGACTCGCTGGCCTCCGATATTTCATTTTTAAAGAGCTGAAGTTTGATTTAAACATATCAAAGCAGAACAGAAACCGAATCAGCAACAGTTCTATTTATGCATTTATTTACCAAAATATAGAAACAGGAATTTGCCCCACCGTGTATCCTATTTCTGTTTCTTTAAGGTTTCCTGCCACAGTTGTAATAGTTCCAGGACCTGAGTCGATCTGTTGTATTTACAGGTGACCTTTGAACAACACAAAGAGAATCTGTCCCGTATGTTTCGTCAATACCAGCATCAAGATTCTGGTTCCGTTCGAACCATTTCTGGCGTCAGCCAAAGCATGGAGCAAATGGACAGTGTGAACGGTTCACCCACCGAGGAGTCGGCCCCTTCCACTGTCATCGAACTGACAGTGGACTCGCCATCCGGGCCAACGGAACCTTCCGGTGAAGCCGAGCCCGCGTCCGTCACCGTGTCCAACATCCTGAGAGGGGCAGGAGAAGGAGAGCAAAAGCTGGGAGAGGAGGCAAATGTTACTGTGACACAAGCCAGTGAGAAGCAGGGTAAAGAGGTGGATGAAGGGCAGCCGGAGATGCCCGCTGAAGAGAGCGTTGATCATCCAACGCTGGTGTGTGATCGGGAGGGGCCGGATGACGGGAATGCTGAAGATACTACAACAGAGGTGCTTCTCACCGAAGACGACGCTGAAAGAGGACCGAGCAGTGCAAAGGAAGGTTCCACGAACGAAGACTCCGAGCTACCATCCGAGTCCGCGTCCTGCCTGGAAAGCAGCGCGCTGGGCGGGGCCTCGGTCTTCAGCGAAGACTTGGTGGACGTGTCGTCTGTCAGCGACCAGGCCCAGCCCAGCGATGCTGATGACAGCCAGGAGGAGTCCTCTTCTATTCCCGGTCCAGCCGGAGAGGAAGAGGAGGAGGAAATTCAGCACGAGCAGGAAAAAGGTGAAGAAATGAAAGATGAAAAGCAGAAAATCGGAACAGAAGAAACAACCAAGGCGAGCGAGACTCGAGTTGAGCAAGATGTGACAGAAACACCCAAAGATGCAGATAACCTTGAGCAGTCTTCCACCGTAACCCCTACCACGCCTGCAGACACCACCACCCCCCCCACGGCCCAGGAGGCCCCCGCACCGTCAGCCTCCACCTCCGACAGGCAGCCTTCAGGGGCTGCCGCCACCGCTGAAGAACCGGCCACGTCTGAGCACGGAAGCACTGCCGCCTCCAGCTCTGGCAAAACCAAAGAGATCAGAATCGCCAGACTGGACGTGTCCAATGTGGCCTCAGACACAGAGAGACTGAAGTTGAAGGAGACGGTAGGTATCGTTCCTTTTGGTTTGATTTCCCAAACGGATTTTGTTTGAAATTGAACCGCACATGCGGCGGCGCAGGAAACCAGCCAATTGGCATCAACAGCAGCGGCAGCGGCAGAAGGCGGAGGAGGAACTTCAGGAGGTCCGAGGAGAGACGGCAGCGTGTCAGGCCCTCGTTCCACCATGTTTCGCATCCCGGAGTTCCGTTGGTCCCACATGCATCAGCGCCTCCTCACTGACCTGCTCTTCTCCATCGAAACAGAAATCCAGATGTGGAGAAGGTGGGGCAACACATTTCACTCAAGCATTAGCTTAGCATCCCAGTACTTCCTAAAATTTGATTTTCCAACTTTTCAGTCACTCCACAAAGACGATTCTGGACTTTGTGAACAGCAGCGAGAATGTTGTGTTTGTCCACAACAGTATCCACCTCATCTCCCAGGTGGTGGACAACCTCATCATGGCCTGCGGAGGCATTTTGCCCCTGCTCTCCGCTGCCACCTCTTCCACGGTGAGGGTTTTTGATCTGGCCGTTGTCCGCAGTCCTGTTCATTTGTCGCCTGAATACAACTTTCGCTGAACAGATGCAAAAATCTCAAAACGTAGTTATAGAACGCAAACTTACACATCCTTGTCATGGTCTGTGTTTTCTTCCACCAGCATGAACTGGAGAACATAGAACCCTCGCAAGGTTTGACAGTGGAAGCCTCCGTCACCTTCTTGCAGCGCCTCATCAACCTGGTGGATGTCCTCATTTTCGCCAGCTCCCTCAACTTCGCAGAGATAGAAACAGAGAAAAACATGTCCTCCGGAGGCATCCTCCGACAGTGTCTTCGTCTCGGTACTTTTAACCATTATTTCATTTTTGGTTTATTTTTTTTTCATTAATTCTTTCCCAGTGAACTGTTTTAGCTTGGCTTTAATGCTCGTCATCTTCCTCTCCTCTCCGGCTTTGCATCTTTTTCTCCTGCTTTAACAGGATGCCCTGTCCTCCCCATGATTGATCTATCTCATATCTGCAGGCAGTATCCTCCAGTATTAGCTCCTGTCATGGCTTCCAGTTGCCTTTCCTTCCTCTCCAGCTTCCCTGCCTCTTGTACTCTCCTCCTATCAGCTCCCTCTTATCTTGTTATTATAACCCCACTGCATGGCAACACTCTAAAGAGCTTCTATCGTGATATAGTGATTTTTCCATAATGGCCTTGCCTGTGCTCAAGCGCAGCGTAGCCTGAGGCCTTTTCCTGACGCACGTTTCAGGTTACATTACGGTTTCCTCTGACTGCATCAAAGGCCGAGCCACGCTGGAGATGAATAAAAGATGGAAAATTCGTACATTATTCATTTTACGTTACACTTTTCTTTTGCAAAGAGATAGACACTGTGTACACACTTTGCAAGCGGTGCGATAATGTGCACATCGTTGGAAAAATGTCTTCACGCCGGGCTCTGTGTGAGCAGCGATGCATTATGCAGCTATCAGTTTCTACTTTAAACTGTTTATTACCGTGAAGGTGTGTAGACCAAAACACTTAAATAGAAAAGAAAAAAAAGCACTTCTCCTTCGTATTACGGCCCTCACTGCTGCTGGGGTTCTCTGACGCTGCCATAATACAAGTCCCATTTTAGAAAGCAGCGGTTATAGAATGAATATTTGATGAGGTATACGCTCCCCGTTGCTGGCACCTAATCTGATTTTGTAAGACTATAACAAGGTTTTAGCATCTTTACCCCTCCCCTCCCTCGCTTTTTTATAAATGGCCGCATGAAAGAGTAGTCCTAATGGAAAAAGCGAGCCTGTTTCCAGACAGAATAATTCCCTCCTTGCTAATCTAAATGGCTCAGAGTTAACATTTGTCAGTTGTCAAGTGCAGAGCGAAGCAGGGGGGGGCTGGGAGGGTCCCCAGCAGGGGAGCATTACAAAGTGTGCCAGTTTCGAACCCAACTGCAATTCTTGGACTCTTTTTTTTTTATATATGTGACAAAAGAATGTATCTTTCTGCCAGCTCAGCACTGTCATTTGTTATGGGAGCTGCACTGTGGATTTGATTCAAGCGTGCACCCGCACACTCTGACCTTGGGAGGATAGGTGGGGCAGGGAAGAGTGAACGCCGCTGCCACAGCTGGCCAGAGTGCTGACCTTGTCGTGGCCTCACTCCATTTCTCTGCTTTTGTCCCTCTCAGCTTCTCCCAGTGATGAATTCTTTTTCTTGTGCTGGGGTTTTTTTTTTAAAGGATGTTTTCCTGAGACTGTATTTACATGGTGTCACACTGTATCTCTTTTATCCCTCCCCAGTCGGTGCCATGGCAGTAAGAAACTGCCTGGAGTGTCAACAAGCCCAGTTTAAGCAGGGCAAGGAAGCAACGGCACACACTTACACAGCTTTACCCGCTAATGCACTTGGAATATCCAAATCTGCGTCTGCCCAGGCAAGTCACCCACCTCCTCCATCTCCTCCTTTCAGCATAAACACATTTACTTCCTGGTCTGTTTTACCCGTTTCAGTTAAAATACAGGGTTGAATTCCTTCACATTCTGGTGCATAATTAACAAGACTAATTTTTCCACACCTAGTGGGAGCCTTGTCCTTGTCCAGCAGTAGCAGCCAAGTGTTATTGTATTAGCATCCGTGTTATTGTATTACCACACTGGTTACTATTTGTACCACACAAGACCTTTTGTCATTGCTCCTTTGATTTGATACAGTTGCTTCCAGTAAAGTCGTGCTGTTTTTCCCTGAACGGGGTGTTAAAGCTCATTTATAATGCATCCGCTCCATAGAAAAGCTATTATGTTAAGGACATGCTCCCTGGAGGCATGTCTTCCCTAAGCTGTGAAACCTTACTCTGTTCCACAAAGTGCACATGGATTAATAAGCCTCCTGGTGGGTGTAAAAGCAGCCGGCTGATGGTTGATTTTCATATGTGCAGAGTCCGGTTGACGCAGTGACAGGTGGAATGTCTCCAGTCAGAGATTTGGACAGGCTCCTCCAGGATATGGACATCAACCGCCTCAGGGCGGTTGTCTTCAGAGATATTGTGAGTGGAACACAAACGTCGCCCACAAGCACACATTCAGCACCTCGACTCCACACCCGCGACGATGCCGTAAAGAGCCAGGTTGTTTAGTGGATGTTGTTTGTTCCAGGAGGACAGTAAGCAGGCTCAGTTTCTGGCTCTTGCTGTTGTTTACTTCATCTCAGTCCTCATGGTGTCCAAGTACCGCGACATCCTGGAGCCACACAATGACAAGAAACACCCTCAACGCTCCCAGTCAGCGAGGAGCACAGGTACACAAGCGCAAATTCCAAAAAACTCCAGAAACCTTGACCAAATGATGTCCCCTGGAAAACAAAAGCGCTTTCTTATGTGTAATATTTGTAAATACTTTTATTCCAGTCACATCTCGTTGAGTTTATCCACATATTTACATTACTCTGTCTATTCTTAGATAGCGGCGCCGTTTCTGGTGAAGCAGAGAACGGCGTGTCCATCCGACGGTACGATTCGGGCATCGGCGATGAACACACCTCGACCGCTGCCAGCGAGGGAGATCTGTCATCCACCGGCGTGACTCACGGTCCAGACGCTATCTCGGAGGCCTTGTCCACTTTGTCCTCCGAGGTCAGACCTTCTCTACCTGCTGACTCCAAGGGGAAGAACGTGAAGGATATTCTCCGCAGCCTGGTCAGCCCCCCGTCCGATGACGTGACCGTAGACCCCAATCTGCTGCCGCCCTCTTTTCTGGGGAATATGGGAGACATGACCAGGGAGTCGTTCCGCTCGTTTGACAGGTGAGGGCTCAGGTGTACACGTGGGATGATGGTACACGTGTACTGTGTGTTTCTGCGCTCCGTTTTGGTGATTGTGGAAAAACGCGTGACTCCTCAGTGTCACATGGGGTGGATTTCCCTGTGATTCTCAAGCTTCACGTTTGACAGTTTAGTTCATTTATCTCACACTTATCTGCGAGGGACCTTGAAGCCATCCCTGTAAGTATTGTCAGGGAAAGCTTTGGTGAAAAAATCTGTAACAGAAAACCTTTTGAACCAGCAGATCTGGTTCCTAGTTTTTTTTTTTTCCTTCTTTTTTTTCTCTCTTCTTCACTTCTTTTCTTCTTTCTTTAGGATACATGTGTACTGCCTTACAAGGAATATGTTTCAGTAAAAAACAGGAGTTCTGTCTTGGATGAAGTTGACAGAAATGTTTCTTTTCAGCATCTCGCCGATATTCAGCGACACGCTTTTATCGTCTCTCCCTCTGCTGATCTAGTGTTTGAAGCATTAGCTGCTGTCTTTTTTTTATCTGGCATAAAAGCTGTGTAATCTGGAAGCGCAGGGATGAACAGTCAGGAGTAAGACCTCAAAAGCTGAGCCGTGCACCATGGCCACAGACGGGCGCAGGTGAGAGAAGATGGTCACCGGTCTGGTTTGCATTTAGAGATGTTCACAAGTGCAGAGGGGCCCAAGGGTGGTAGAGATTTTGGAGTTGGGAGGGGTTGACCAAGTCTCCGAGGGCTTTATGTCAAGTCACAGTTTTCGTGCACTGTAAAAACCATTTCTCTGTTCCCCTGGCTCTGAAACACTCAGCCTGCCTGCTTACCCCCAGCTGTGGGAATTCCGCAGCATCTCTGTGATCGTGCGTTTTTATCTGAGGAATGCTTTGTCAGGTCTCAGGACGCTCCTCATATCAGGGGGATTAGACTGGCTCCTGTCCGCTGAGCACCCTCAGTATGAGGAGAGGACGTCAGGAGAGCTGGAGAACATAGGCTAACAGCTCCCTTGAAGCCTACAGGAGCCCAGGCGCACATGGCACACTTTACGCTCGCTCCTTTTTAAGAGAAAATAGAATACACTCCTCTGTTGTAGGACTATGCACATATTGCAAGTCAGCCAAAAAGATGGACTCATAAAATTCACTTTGTCATTGCTAACATTTTGTTAAAACTGTGCGAGCGGAGCCGTGCTGCTCTCGGACCAGTATGCTTTCAGCAGTGGAATCCCGTAACCTTGATGCTTTCTGGCAAACAAGTGACGGAATACACATAAAAATGCATGCAACAAATTTTTTGATGACATTACTGGTGTTTAATTAACGCATGATACACTCCACTGTAATTCCACCACAGGGGGGGGGGCAGGGGGAGGGGGCGGGAGGGGGGGGGGGGGGGGGGGGAGGG